>JAECUM010058764.1:0-10837 GCA_016617855.1 Megalonaias nervosa | reverse complement strand
CAGCTGGTTAATAATAATAATAATAATAATAATAATAATAAAACAACAACAACAACAACAATAATAATAATAAACAACTTTTTATTAGAAGGATAACTCAGTTCACAAAACCTATTCCCTTTTGTGGACCTCTAAGACGTACAGGTGTTTACAGCTGGCAGTTACAACATGGTAAGTGCAACAGGGGCGGAGTCTTCCGACAGTCCCCCCCACTCCCCCCAATATATGCGAAACAACTGGAATATTTTTATTTTCTTTACAGTTAGATGGTTAAATTTGTTCCTGGAAACAGTTAAAATACAGGGGCTTCTGCGGGTCTGAGGGTCCAACTAGTATCCGGACAATTGGGAGCTGACAATTCAGAGAAGGGCCAATTGGGAGACAGACAATTGGGAGACAGACAATTCAACATACCACGTGTACATGCTCTTCTGCCTAAGAAGTTAGAAACTACGTATACAACGCTGGTGCTGAAGCTAAAGGGACTCCAATCAAGGTTAAATCCTGAAGAAATTGTTAAAGACGTTGAATGATCAACAATGGATGTTGTTAAGAATGCTTTCAACGTACAGATGCACTACTGCCATTTCCATTTGGTCAATGCTAAAGGTCCAGCAGCTTGGGTTTGCAGAATACTGCTACAAGAATATTACAGTGTTTGATTATTTTAATATTATACGCATTCAGTCATATGTTGTCGTGGCTTTTTCGTAGAAAATTCTTATTTCCTATTATGTACCCATTGACATTTCTAACAAAATTAAATTCATTAAAGCGTGTTTTTTATATGTGCGTCATGTTCACAAACCTTACATTTATATTCGACTTTTCCATCTCTGAGTTCATCACTCACGATCTCCAAGTCTGTTGCCGAAATGTCCCCTCCCCGAATCGTCCGTTCTCCGAAATGTTCGTATCCAAATTGTCCTTTCTCTTACTTGTCCTGTCCGAATTGTCCTTCTCCGAATTGCCTAGAACCCTCCTACTAGGGGTTACATCCCACATATGCCTTGCTTACTTGTTTACCCCCATCTAAACGATATTTTAATACCCGCCCCTGTACAAATATTTACAAATGATACTACATCATGCATACAAGCTGTGTTATTTGTTGTGCTTGTTTTATTATACATGATGAACGTTTAATACATCAATAATAGCGACGTCATTGCAATTTACTGATAGTACGATTCGCTCTTAATACATCAAGAATAACGACGTCATTTCAATTACGGATGGTGTGATTCACACTTAATACATCAAGAATAGTGACGTTTATTACAAATTTACGATTACTACCATCAACAAGCACTATAACACGAATGGTAACGTTATTTCAATTTATGGATAGTATTAGTAACACTTAGTACATCAAAAATAGCGACGTCATTTCAATTCAAGGATAGAATGATTAACAAGCTACGTCAAGAATAGTGACGTTACTTGGATTTAAGGATAGTATGATTAACACTTAACCCATCAATAATAGTGACGTTATTTCAATGTAGGGATAGTATGATTAACACGTAATACATCAAAAACAGTGGCCTAATTTCAATGTTAGGATAGAATAATTAACAAGCAATACATTAATATACCTAAAGACATTTGCAGAGTACACGAGTAGTCATCGCCAAAACGCGCCGGTTTCTTCATTTCAGTAGTTTACGGCATCACCTTTACGTCATTGTAATTTTATTGTTCTCCCATTGAAATCATAACCGTAGCTAGATGGGTATAGCTACCTTATCTGGATGTGCATGTATGTAACAATTTAATTAATGTAACTGAAATTAGGGATCATTTGAATTTCGGTGGGGGGGGGGCACTTTTACGTGAGATTAAATTCACTAAAATCAGTAACTGAGGTCGCTTGAATTATCCCCACCCTAGCTAACACCAGTCTACACGCGTTACTTCGCTAAATTGTTTGCATAATTTCAACGCTGATCATATTTGAATAGGAGTTTATACTTACGAAAATGTTAGATTGTCTTATTTAAATTTAGAAGGGGCCAGAAAGAGAAACTTAACGAGCTTTTCTTATTTATGACACGGTGTTGTATCGCAGTTATTTGATTTGCAAGCACTACTTAGGTCCGCTAGGCTACCACGTTTAGTGGTTGTGCCATTTTGTTTCAGATTCGCTACTTTGAGGTCAATTCTACCTGTCAGTTTGATTAAAATCAGTCTGCAGTCCTAAATGGACTGTGGAGATCAGACTTTAATCTGATTGTCCTGCGGATCTTATAAAACTGTTCCAGAATGAGGTTTTGAATGATCCATATTTATTAGCTCAATGTTTACAAAATACATCTTCTAACGATAACAAATCTGATTTCATCAATATTATTTCCCTATCCCCAAACTTGCTAGCAGATCATAGTTTGAATCCCATTTTAAGCTTAGTATCTGAAGGGAAGAATTCTATAATCTGCTTTTAAGCAACATACTTTAACACAAGTTTAAATCTGATGTCCAATCTTTTATACTAAACTGGACTAAATTAGTAATTAATTCTCATATATCTACACAGTCATTCCGGATTGACTGTGTAGATAGATGAGAAATTAATTACTAGGTCGTCATGCGAGTGTGTCTGCTACGCACGAGTGCATATAACACCGATTCAGTCGCATCATTTTTTGGTGATGCGTGCTTAGTCGTGAAGGAATACTCCGTAGAGTACGAATTAAAATTCTCTAACCTGTATGATGGTACTGTTTGTTATATATATATATATATATATATATATATATATATATATATATATATATATATATGTGTGTGTGTGTGTGTGTGTGTGTGTGTGTGTGTGTGATTTTTCTTTTAATGTGTCCAGTATATATACTAACCAACGCAACAACTTAATTTAAAAGTATTTATGGAACAATCTATCAGTGTACAAGTTCATTCAATTGCTAACTTCTGGTAGCAAGAAAACAATAAGCATCTTAGCAAAATTTGTTTGTCAAGCGTTTGAAATAAGATATTTCCAAGAATGGTTGGTGATGAAAATATCCGTAACTTTACTGATTTTGCAACAAACTAGGGCAGCCATTCCTTTCACCAAGTCCTCTATTCATGTTTCCCTGTACTGAACTTTCTAGTGTGTCCAAATCCGTAATAATTGTAAACTAAATCCTTTCAGGAAAATTTTTCTTTGGAACAGAAAAGGCTTGTATCTAGGATAAAACAGGCGTGTCTAAAATATTGCTGTAAAGTTTCAATTAATTGGGTAGTTATATTAAACCTTTGAATATAATTGGTCACGAAAAACTAGGAAGACCAAAATGTCCAATGTGAAACATTCAAATAAATATAAAATTGGTTTTAATATTTGATTTAACCTTTTTATAAACAGTTTAAAAATACCGGTTTATAACTTGTTCATTAAGGTAACATGAAACGTTCGTGCAGCAAACCGATTATGTTTGTAAGCGATATTTTTTGAAGAATACTTATCTTCGCGCGCATGTCCACACCAGTGATGTCGTCGCTATTTTATACTGCAATGTATACAAAAGAGACACAATGATAAAATTAATGCCAGATATGGCAGAGCAAATAAGACACCAGATGTTGCAAATTAAATCAAATAAAGATTTGTTTTGTTTTCTCATGCTTTCTAATAAGGGGATATTACAGGCTTGTCAGCTATTTTCGAAATTTATTGTGTACAGCCAATGGCGACAAGCTAATACAATTGATTTATTCATCTGTCTAATGAAAATACAGATTACTTATTAAACTCTCAACTGTGTATAGCTTCCTTTTGTTTATTCTCACTACCCGTATTTTGTCATTCAAAAGATGAACAAAACACCTATAGTAATAATAAAATTAATACTCTCTCTCTCTCTCTCTCTCTCTCTCTCTCTCTCTCTCTCTCTCTCTCCATAATAAACAATTTGTTTTCCTGTTCCAACATATCATTTATGCCATTAAGAAATGTTGATACATATGTTGTAGAATTCATCAAGATACGGCTTTAAGCCTATTGCACGAAACATTTGACAGAGACACTTATACATAAATACAGTTTCTTAAATTATTTTTGCACTTTATTAGTAGTAGTAGTAGTAGTAGTAGTAGTAGTAGTAGTAGTAACGACTATATGGTCACAAACTAAGTAACAGAAAATAGCCAAACCAACAAGTTCTATAAAACATAAACAATTTAATTATCAAGGTTTTAACGAATATGTGAGAGGAACTTAGAGTATTTATGAAGTGAATGCAGAATAACCATAATAAAGGTCTATGAAAGTCCTAAATGAATGAAAAGTTCATTATAAATTTCAAAACCGGAAATGTACTGTCATCCAAGAATCGGGATTTTGTCAAGATGGTATTGTCCAGAATTCCTTCGAATAATTTATAACAGTTCCAGAATAATATTATTGTCCAAATAATGAACACTTTCTATTCCAACGAACAGTTTAAAACAACGTTTTTCCTCTCGAAAAATATCTAAGTGCAACATAAAACACTTTTGCAGACTTACAACAAGAACACAAGAAATGCGAATAGATTCCCCCCACGTGATGGATCACACTACTCATTTTGCGTCAAATTTGCCCATTCATGTGACTTTGCCCAACCAATGGCAAGTTACTGAATTCTTCCAGAAACATCGAAATCACATCAGCCAACGAGAAAGTAAGCCAAAGGCGCCATTTAATTCTTATTATTAATATTATTATCATTAATTGTTAACACATACGTGAGCATCTATTTATAGATCCCATATAATACTAAGGTCTTATGATACTCAGGTCACGTAAGCAAAATTTAACTAAAGATATTCTGTACGATTTATAGCCATGAATAAAAATTATAAAAATTAGATAAAATCATTACCAGAGGTTACAAAAAATATAGATATACATAACACAGACAAGATGCTATAGCAAAAGTCTCTATGTACTCTTCAAAAAGATATATCAGTAGTCCAGCTTGGAACTTCTTATAACGGCAAAGGCAACTGAAAGTCAGACAAAAACGTATTTATATTTCCACCATGTTATAAATTGTTCAGACATTCAGTGCCACAGAGGATAGAAATGGCGCCTGAGGAGCGGGGTAGAAAACTTTTTAAGACTGCATGTGTTCCTAGGAGTACAACTTGTTTTCGATATATCTCAAATGACTTTAATTAAACATGATTTCACGAGGTGTATGTCCTGTAGGGTAAGTACCTAATATTGTATTCTTCTAATATGATGCGCTTTTCTAAAAAGTTACAACGTTCTTTTACTATTTAATTCTAACAATGCCACCACTCCTGGGAAAGGAGCATTGTCCTCGTTTAGTACATTTATTTGTGAAATAAGTTATTTTCTCACCATGCTGAAACTAATTCACCAATTGTTGAAAACAGAACTCACCATCTGGTTACTTTGTTAACTTTGCCTTTGGTTTAATAGTGTGAAATTACGATGAACTTGCATACACTTTAGCTAACATGACTGGGGTAGTGCGTTCCCACCTAGTAGCATGTCTTTCACTGTTCTAGCCATTAAAGATGAATGCATGAACATAAATAATTCCTGGAATCTTCTGATTACAGGCATCTTTTCTTGTGTCAAGACTGGACGTAATTACAGAGATCAAACCACGGAAGAAGTAGTGGCAATCACTAATAACATAAAGAAGGTGTCTAAGGGACTTGTAATTGCCACTACAAAGATACGTATTTCGGAGCATGACTCAAATGTCAGAAACAATCACTCGAGGAGAAACTGAGAGCCATGCAGTCTCATTTATCATCTTCTCTGGTGCCCTGGCAGTCCTGTTTTCGAAAAAAAGAGTTTTCCTACAGATGCAATGCAAAATGGTGTTCTTTGGAAGAGTCACTGGCTAGTGAGAGTATTGCTGAATTTGTCAACACTCAGAGGAGACAAGAACTGTTTCAATAAACATTATCTCTGAAACAACTTCAGAAACAAATCACATCTACACTGAACACTTGTGTGCATTTCGAGTTCTATCATATATTACTGTCTGTTGATATCACTATCATATATTACTGTCTGTTGATATCACTATATCTTATATATATATATATATATATATATATATATATATATATATATATATATTCTTATATAGATGACCGGATATATCTACAGAGTGGTCTTTCTTATGCGTTACAGTTTTCAGTTCAGTTGTCTTCATTCACATATATAATCTTCTTGCCAGAAAACCTGCAAGTTGCAGATTTAGGACATTCTGTCTATATATTTTGTTAGAGTTATAGTTTTTCTTTCTTGCAGCAAGTGTCGAGCCCCGTGTTTTGTTTGGCCATGTAAAATATTTGATCAATTTTCTATCAGTAATATCGTCATTCAATAACGTAATGATATAGAAAGCTGAAAATCAATCTCAGCCAAAATCCGGTCAATATTAAGCTGTCTTCCATACCTGGTAAAAATCTAATTATAAATAAAGGAAATGTGCAGAGATTAAAGTCTGTGGCTCTGTCATTCAGGGACTATAACCACATTAAATGATATCCAAGAATTCAGAAAATCAAACTCGTACAATGTATTATCTGTGTCATGATGCATGCTGTATACCTTATCCAATAATAATTCAAGGTGTTAATGAGCAGAAGTAAAAGTGGGAGTGTCTGAAAATTACGGTCCATACCACCTTTAAACGATGACGCAGGATCTGAACACAACCAAGGTCTCATCAATGTCAAGCAGGATTCAACCATATTCGATTCAAATCCAGAAATAATTAAGGGATTTAGTGTGTGGGAGTGAGAGCGGCTATTAATCTGCTGACAATCACACAGATGGATGACAATTGAACTAATTCAAGGGCTCGCCAATATCAAGCTGCATACAAAATTTTGGGATGAAATCAGTAATGCTTAAGGGAGTTCTTATACAGAAGCAATAGTGGGTGGGTATGATAATCAGTGCATTTAACACCACTATTTATGACATAGAACACTGAAAACTGACTTTATATATTCAACATAGAGCAGCACTGCAATGTTTTAATTGAAATCTATTAATAATGAAGGGAGTGGCTGAGCAGAAATAACGTGGGTGGGTCAGGGCTCTTTAAGTCTGTTTATCAATGCACTAGAATGCTGACAATCGAACTCAGGCAAGGTCTGACCAATGTCTAGTTTTGGAGCCGCTGTAGTTAGTTTCGATGAGGGTCGAATTCTTAAACCACACACACACACACACACACACGTACATACATGCATGCATACATACATACATACATACATACATACATACATACATGCAATGGACACTGTTTCTTTATGGAGAGATATCCACAAGAAGGTACAATTAGTAAAAGGAGTTTTATAAATGTTTGCCTCTATGAAAGGTATATTATACATGGAGGTATTTGCTAAGGCTGGTTTCAACGTAAATTACATTTAGCAGACACATGTGTAGACCCTACAGTGCCATTACAATTTTTTAATCAAGGCTGTAATTTTGCTCCAAATCGTTAAAATTCCAAGTGAAACACTGTTGAACCTAATAACAAATCATACTTCCGCATACGCGACAACTGTTAGTAATTAAAACAATACTTATGTATCATTGGTCGCACATCTTTGGATGTAAAAAAAATCCCACATATATATATATATATATATATATATATATATATATATATATATATATATATATATATATATATATATATATATATATATATATATATATACCATGGAACCATATTTTGAGATGTCTATATTTCTCTTTAGACAATTAGTATTTTGTATCAGCGCATTTATTTAATTTTTTACATTATCTGAAAGTCCATCTCAGAGAAGTACACTGGCTTCATACTTGTGACCTTTATTTGAAAGTTCAGGGTTTGCAGTACAGCACATACATTTGTAGCTGCTTAATTTTTGTTAGATAGGTAGTAAATAAGGAAGAACCCAAATTAAAGAACACCAAACAATATACATATAGCCCAGGGGCCAGTCTCAAAATGATTCATACAGAGGTGGGTGAGCTTTAACAACAGGCAAAGATATTTTTAGCAAATATGTTCATAACTGTGTCAAAGTTTGGAGTGATATTACAATCAAGCATGGGATTATCGTCAGATAAAAATAGTACTAAAACACCTGATTCCAGCTGATCCAGCAAGATACTTTCTGCCACTTTGTATTATTTTCTAATGCAACTGCCCATGGAGAGAATTTAGTGGTGGATTGTCCATCTGATAGAAATTCTGGATTTTATGTGGCTTATAATTAATTAATCTAATTAATGTGGACTGACCTTTGTACCAGGGCAGCAAGTCAGATCCCTTTCCTTTTGATCCGCGGCATCATTTTTGTCCCAAACACGCCATGCCTCTCGGAATCAACCACCAATGGCTGATGAGAAACTGCCTAAGGTGTAGATGCAGACCGTCCACCACTGAATTGCAACTTGTATAGTTGTTCTCCGTCATGGTTAGATTTGTAAAAAAAAAAAAAAAGATTGTTACAGAGAACAGCTTGTTGGTCTAGTAGCACATTTGACATGTCCCCTGACTAATGATAGTTGACTACAGGTTTTGATGTCATTTATTTTTCATCCAAAATCATCGACTGTAGGATACCAGTCTTGCATGTGAGAACTAAAGCATGGTAATGATGGTTTTACTGTAGCGAATGAAGTTTTACTAATAACAAATAAACAGAGTTGGTTAAACACATTTGTGACAGATAAACGCACCAGTTACGTTCTTAAACTCCCAAATACGAAACTGTTTTCTCCATTCTGACATATGCAGGACATTTTGAGAAGAATTAGAAGAAGAAAAAAAATGTGTGAATGATATCACAGTGTGAAGAATTATATCAGTGTGTGAAGCACTATATAGCTGTGTGAAGAAGCATTATATCACTGTGTAAAGCATTATATCACTGTTTGCAGAATTATATCTCTGTGTATTGCATTATATTACTGTGTATAGCATTATATTATTCTGTGTAGCATTATATAACTTGGTGTCGCATTATATCACTGTGTGTAGAATTATATCAATGTGTGTTACATTATAACACTGTGTGTTGCATAATATTACTTTTTGTAGCATTATATTACTGTGTGTTACATTATATCACTATGAGGAGCATTATATTACTCTGTTTTGCATTATATCGCTGTGTGTTGAATTATATTGCTGTGTGTTGCACTATATTACTGTGGGTAGCATTACATCACTGAGTGTAGCATTATATCACTGTGTGTAGCATATTACTCTGTGTAGCATTATATTATTCTTTGTAGCATTATATCACTGCGTGTTGAATTATATTACTATGTTCAAGCCATCTACAAAATTTGATCCATGGATATGATGTAACTAATATTACTGTGCATACACCATTTTTCGTCTTTAAGTCACAGTGACCTAAATCTTGGACCTTTTGAACCATGAATTGATAATGTTCTTTCTTACCCAACTTCAAGTTATCTACAAAGTTTACTAACTGTGGATGACACAGAACTCGAGTCACTGAGCGTAAACATTTATCTTATTTCAGACAGGGATAGAGTTTTTCCTTACCCCTAGTGCAAGCCTTCCACAATGTGTGGCAACGATAGAGAGTAGACAATTGGAATTGTTCTGTATACGACATTTTTGTTGTTTCAGTCGCTGCGATCTTTCAAGTCTGAAATCAAATGGTTTTGTTTCCTTACTACAAGTGCCACCCATTCACAAAGTTTGGTAAAAGTAGACAGAAGACAACTGAAGTTATTCTGCGCAAAAATATGGTAACAAACAGACGGACAGACAACTTCAAAACAATTGCTTATAAGATACAATACATCAGGAAACACCTTTTAAAACATCACAACTTCAAAGCCATATGATTAAGACATGTAGTTAAAACACAAATTGCTGAAGTATACCATACTTACAGCCTAACTACATGCATTTTGTCTTTAAACTTTTAATGTCAGGAGGTCCACAAATAATTTAAAACCCCTCCCCATTAGTTATAATTACTATCATTAAGAAACAAGCATTCAAAGTTTTAGAAAATGAAAAGAATTTTGTTAAAAAAAGAATATATATATATATATATATATATATATATATATATATATATATATATATAGAATATATGTATAGCATGTACGCTGTATCAATGATATACCACGAGATGTATAAATTTTTCATTAAAAGGAAACGAAGCTTTGCTGAGTTTCCTTTTAATGAAATATTTATACAGCGAGTGGTATATCATTCATACAGCGTACATACTGTACATATATTTTATTTATATCACATACAAATAGATATATTTGCCCTTTGAACGGAGTTCAGATTTACGACAAGCAGCTGTTTATTGACCGAGTGAATGAACTCCTCACATCCCCGAGTGTGTCCGCTACAAAATGTAGTTCTATGCCTTTGTGGCTATTCACAATTACCTTGCATATTGATAAGTTGATTGTTTTCTTTTTTAGTTTCTATTTTTCTTCACATTGATTAAATGAATATAATACATACTTATGATATAAACATGAAAGATGGTTTTAATGATAAAAGTAGAGCACTACAAAAACACATAGCTACGCCATTCGCATGAACGCTGCCATTCACGTACCGGCGCTTGGAAATTAATGTGGAATATAAACTAAGCGAAATGAAGAACCAAAAAGAGGTATTTAAAATATTTTAATATATTTACTGTTGATCAAAGTCATTATTCTGCTCTAGTACCACCAACAATAAACTACCTCTCTCCCTCTCACTCTCTCTCTCTCTTTCACTGGTCGGTTTGACTTTAAATCTCTCTCTCTCTCTCTCTCTCTCTCTCTCTCTCTCTCTCTCTCTCTCTC
>JAECUM010058763.1:0-23240 GCA_016617855.1 Megalonaias nervosa | reverse complement strand
TATATATATATCTTCCTTTAATTCTTGAGCTCTGACAGTAGTTTGCTCCCTATCAATATATCGTTTAACAGAAGTAGCTATCCAAAATTGTCGGGTATTGCTGGAAACAAAAATCATCATTTTTGATCATTATCTTACGAGTTGATGAGGTTTAGAAAACTAAGAAAAAGAGGCATAAAATTGAAGCCCATGTCATCCAGTACCATACTTGCAGAAAATTCCTAATGAAGACCAATTGTCCTTTGTTTTTTGTTACTGATGTCATTAGCAACATGTCTGAAAGCAATGCATCAATCCAGTCATTATTAAGTCACGATAATCGTTATCTTAGGCAAATTCTATAAATTCCATTGCATTGAAGGAGCAGCAGAGAAGCTGAACCCTATAACTTTTTTAGAGGGCTCAGTTTGCAAAAATAAGGGTTCTACGAAAACTGAAAAATAAGGTGAATAATCTCAAACCGAAACCGTTAACCGAATATATTTCCATACAAGGGGAAACAGACATGATTAGCTTTTTTGTTACCACGCGCTGACTATTTGTTTCAAATTTTAGACGTGTTCGTTTGCGACGCGCACACACACGTGTTGTCGTCAGCTTCTCTGCTGCTGTAGTGTCAACCAAAAATTTTGTCGAGACTAACACGGTACCTTGACCTAGGATCATGCAGATTTATCGTTATAAATCCAAACGGGATAGCTTCAGCTTGTGCAAAGAAGTTTTTGAATTTAATCATGTCCATATCCCCTGAACACCAAGTTTGATGAATGTTTCGTAATGTATGTGTATCGACTCCGTTAAACACAACTAAAATATTACAGTTATCTCTGATCACTTTTGGTATTTGTGTATTTCGCTGGGTAACATAAATCACATCTGTGTTTTTATGTCTACCTCGTGAAAGTATCCTAGCTGGGTTTATTTGTTTGTCCAGCATAACATCGTCGTATACAACTAAATTATTAATAGATCCATCGAGATCATCCACAGATGGAGCTTCATCAATATCAGTGATAAAATCAACAACACCATTGTCGTCATCATACAACGACGCTGCGTTTTCATTAAAATCCTTAAGTACTTCATAACATCGTTGATCATCAATAGATGGAGCCACTAAATACAACTTATCCCACTTGAGCCATCTCATTATCAGATTAAGCAACAATTGAGTTTTACCACTTCAAGATGGTCCAATTATTATCATCCTTACAGAATTTGGTAGTGCTGGATGATGTTTAACTGGCTCACTTGTTCGTGTTTCAGAGAAGTCAATTATATCCATAATAATTTATATCATGGATCTATATTGTGTTCGATGTAGAGCACCCACGCCAACTAGTTGATTAACTACAATGACAACTAAAAATAAAAAACGTGCTCTTACAGGTAAATGTGAGCGATGTGGCACAAAAAAAATTTAGATTTATTTCGTCGAAAACAAAAACCGGCGGTGACATTGCTACGGCGCTATATAAATTACCAGGAGCTCCATGGGCTAAATACCCTGGTGAGAAACATCTGCCTGGCTATAATTACTGTGGTCCTGGAACTCGTCTCGATATTCGACTCGATAACCAAGACCAACCAAAACCTGGAGACGCAATTGATCAAGCATGTCATATTCATGATGTTGCGTATAAAAGTAAAGATTTGTAACAACGGCACCTCGCAGATGTGAAATTGATTCATGCGTTAAATTCTATACCTGATAAATCTCTCAGAGAAAAACTTGCTAGCTTTCTAGTAAAATCTGCGATGAAAGGTAAACTAATGCTTGGGGCTGGTAATTAATCAACTGATTATTATCATAATAATGGAATATGTTTATTATAGTCCAAGAGGATATTGGAGAGGTAAAGCAGCGATTAGTAAACTTGCTGAAGCAGCAAAAGTCTCACGTGTTGTTGCTGCAAATTGGTTAGCACGACAGGCAATATGGCAAATATATTTACATCCACCTAAAAAATTCAGTGCGCTTATTTTGATGTCAGCGTTCCTAATGAAGTTCATCAAGCAGACATTTCATTTTTACCGCACGATACTATTAAAATTGTCAGACGTCGATCACGCACATACAAATACGCGTTAACTGTCGTTGACGTTGCAAGTAGGTATAAAGAAGCAAAACCACTATTAACTAACACAGCAACTGAAGTTGCATCTGCGTTTGAACTAATTTATCAACGAGGACCCTTGCAATGGCCACAACTATTACAGGTTGATCCTGGCAAAGAATTTATTGGTGTAGTATCATCGTTGATGAAGCAACATAATGTCAAAGTCAGACGAGGACATACCGCAATTCATCGTGATCAGGCAATTGTTGAACGATTTAATCGAACACTTGCTGAAAGATTATTTGGATACCAGTATGCGAAGGAAATACTTCAGGCAGATACGAGATCTCGCGAATGGGTTGCAAGATTACCAAGTGTGATAGCTGCGTTAAATAATGAAATTACTCGTGCAACTTCTATGAAACCCATTAATGCAATTACAAAAAAAAACAGATACCAATACAGCGACGCGATTCTTCCTTTCAACCAGGTACTAGGTAATGTAACTGTAAGATATTTATATGAACCCGGTGAACTCGAAGGAGGTAGAAAAAAAGCAACTGATCCTATCTGGAGTGTGACCACACATAAAATTTCTAGCGTGGTTAGATCCACGGGTAGACCTGCAATCTATAGACTAGATTCAACTGCTCCTCAACGTGGATTTGTACGCGAACAATTACAAGTAATTCCTGAAGACACACAATTACCACCGCGTTCACGTCTGTAAACTGGCACCCCTACGCCGATTACATTCAAAACAGGTTAGCATCACATTTTCGCGTGTGTGACCAAGACTACTATTAATTCTATCAACGGTAAACTGTCTTGGATTATTATTCGAATACTGCCATAACATATTACAGTTACAACTTGTACAGTGATTATTCTGTCGTTGTTTCAGTGTCATGATAAATGCAACGTCGAGATGAAAATCGCGGTTATTTTTTTGGTCAGATTGTCGATAACCAGATAATTTTTTCTTGACAACTTCATCGCATAGATCATCAGAGATTTCTTCGGTTATTACGCAATCCATAATAATCCTGTGTAGTTGAGATATTCTTCTGACTCGAGACACTGCGAGATAAACTAAATTTGACCATTCGATTCTGTCATCGATAATCCAAACGTTTGTATCAGAAATAGTTAAACCCTGTGATGAATGAATCGTTATAGCGTATCCTAATGTCCATGGAGATTTATCCCTGACTCCGTCAGGCGTTAACGCGCTCGTAACAGCACTGACATGAACTAAAAAATATCATTAAATACAAGTTTTTTTTTCTCATTAGTTCCTTGAATTTCAACTTCGATATTCTGCAGTCGAGTATCTGCTGGTCGATAACATAATGGTACAGGTAGATTTGAAAATCTTTCCTTGTGCCGCAGGAATAATTTCTCTTGCGGTGTATCTCTGACTATCTTTCTACTTGCAACTATCAAATCATTTGGTCTCCACAAATTCCAAAAATCATTCATCGTAATTTCTGGAATTACTCCACGCATTATTTCGCACTGTATTCTGTCTGGCTGCAGTCTGATTAATTTTTTAAATTCTTTCAGCGGTTCATCAATAGCTCTATGATCATCAGTTATTTTTTCGTAATAATCCACAAACGTTTTTAACCATTTGTGTGGAGACTGTCCAACAAAGGGTGGTGGTTGACCATGATCGGCACACATTATCACAGCAGTATTTTTCGCCAATAACCAATCAAGGAACATTTTTAAGGAAACTGTACAAATTTCATCGCGGATAATAATCTTGCGAATATATTTCTCACCCATCCGCGATGAAGTCCACGCGTCTCAACACCATCTAAAAAAACTATGATACGTTTGAGATTTCACTCGCCGTTCGGTCATTTCTCTGGCGAGTCTGTGTGTGGTGTTAGCACAATCATGTATGTGTTTTTGAAGAATTCAATCACGCGTGTTGTTTTACCAGAACCACCACATCCATTAAGATAAACGGTTTTATGTCTGGCTACAGGATCATATACAGATGGCGCTGTCGATGCTGGTATTTGATTTTTATTCTTATAATATTTTTCCATAATTTCAACGTCGGCAGATTCAGAATAACTAAAATATATTTTCTTGTTTTATTCTCCATGATCCCCATTCACCAGTGCCAAGTAATGTATCTAGCAAATCCAATTTTTTTTTTATTTATATAAAATGAATCCGTGGCAACTCTAACTGCGGTATCAACAAATCTGTTTATCATCGATAATAAGATTATTGAAACGTACGCGAGCATCGAAGATCTTAAATGAGTAAACTGCGGTGACTCACCATCGGTGTAACTCACAATTGTACCTAATTTAGTTCTGTCAGACAAATAAACATCATTTCGGCTTATAAACATATTTCTCTCAGTTGTATTAGCAATTATAAAATCGAGTTCTGCATCGTCCATGATTAACCTCGTACACATTCGTTTATGATCATACGCACCACCCTGAGTAAACTTACCTATTATTTTTCTGCCGAGATCTTTTGCAACTTTATTTTCATAATCAGTCATATCAGGATTTTCATCATCAGAATATTTCTTTTGTTGTGGCAACCAAATTTGTTTTTGTGAATGATATGACATAATTGCTTCATTTACTTTCAACGATATCAATATTTTTACATCAAGCGTGTATCGTAATACTACTATTGGAGCTCAATGTTTTTCTGAGAAATGTCTTCCAAACCAAGCATAATTAATCGGATGGAGATTTTGTGCAAACTCGAATGGCTCTATACAAGCAAATCCATTCAGGTCAAAATCTGGCAGGGGTCAATTTACCGCAACTCTGGTCATCTCGTGTGTTGGATGACCAAATCTCTTAAAGTATTTAGAACACTCTCCGTATCCAAGAAAACTTCCAGGATAACATGCTACCATATCAACCGAGATAACGTGGCTATAATCATATTTAGTATTCCATAATCCGCCGTGTCCGTATTCGATACAACTACGTTGAATATCAGCAAGAAATTCCGATCTTGTAGGTTTCCATGAATTTTTCTCCTGAGCAAAGTGAGCAGCAACTGATGGAACGGTAAAAAAGTTATTCAGTAATTGTTCGATAACATAATTATCATTCGTGTATTTCAACGCAAGATTTTTCATTTCATCGTGGAGTGATTCTGCACGATAAATTTCTCCGCTAGGCCTTACAAACTGATCGTAATTTCCATCATCGGAACAGCGAAACAGCCAAACAGATAGAGGGTCATTTTTACTGATATCGTTGATAAAATCAAATATGTAATCATTAAAAAATTTAATTGTTCTGTTTCGTGGAAATATCATCACCGCTGACGTCCATGCATACGCGTTATGATCAATGATTGTTATTGGAGTTCAATTTTTTGTGTATTTCAGCGCGTATAAAACCTCTCTGGTTAATGTCTTCACCGTAATCGGAAATTTTTTTTCTTCTAGTTCAGCAACGTCGCTGATGGATGCTCCGGTATCTTTAACTGTTTCTGACCATATGTTTATTTTTTCACGTCGAAAGTCCGTTAAACCGTTTCCACGTATCGCTGCTGCGAAATGTTCTGTAACTCGCTCAGATACACAATTTATCCTTGACAGTTTCATCGGTGCAAGATCATGAACACTAAGTTTATCATTCAGCGGATATAACGCATAAACAACTGCAGTCACAGGATACGTTCGTTCGAAATATGGTTTGTCAATGCCGGTTAACGTACCTGGTTTGGAATTTTTATTCAACGTGACTATGCTACTTCCAACGGTCACGCGGACAGGGTCACGTTTGTCATGGATAATCCAAACGTCGTCGTCTGTCTGCACAATAAATTTTTTATCAGAATAATATATCGCTGATCATCGAGGTAGTTAATGATGTTTCTTGCTCGCGAATCATTCATTGTAGCATCGACAACATTTTTAAAATTAAATGTTGACCACGCATGAACTGCACCATCGTCGTGAAATTCCTTCTTGGCTTCGTTGATACGATTAATTATATCCTTGTTCATCAGTGCCAAATCTTGCATCGAAAAACTAAATTTTGGTTTCGACAGTTTGTTGAGATCAAATCTACCTCTAGAAGGCTTAATTGCAGATAATCTCGTAAATTCCTCCATATTATAATTAAGGCAAATATGTGTTTAATTAAACTTGAATTATATATATAATGATTCAAACAAACAATAAATGAAACTGGTTAATGATAGGATTTACAACACCGTGTAACCACGCATGCGTAAATGAATTCTGTGGTTACCACATGCAAAGTTTTCGACGTGGAAATGTAGGACCAAATTTGCGGTGCGGTGTTGGAGTCAGAGGAGAAATAAGGTTATGTGTGCAATGTGGTGGAAAAAGATACAGAGAGATGAAACGATATTATGATAAAAGAAATGTCGAGTCTCCCATAAAAACCGCCGAAGACTATCTCGCCAGGTTTTCAAAATAACAATTTATACAAATAATATTATTATATAAATGGAACAAAATGAATTTGTAACACATCCCACATTAAAAATTATGAAGCATTAAGAGATGGTGTAATCAGGAACTGTCGACTGAAAAAACAGTCGGTTTTGTTAGTAATACTGGGTATCTCGTGTTTACTATTGGAAAAAATAAAAAATATTTATCTCATAGATTCGTGTTCGAATGTTTTCATGGAATAATCAAAGATGGACTTGTGATAGATCATATTAACTCAGATCAGAAAGATAACTCTATCTAACTTGCGGGCTGTTACACAAAGCCAGAATTGTAGATTTGGTGAGACGGGTATGCACAAAATGGATGGAAAGAGAACTATTAAATCTGTAAACGCAGAGACTGGTGAAGAAAAAATATTTCCATCAATAAAAACGGCTGCTAAATATTTTGATATTCACCTGAGTCCGGCACAATTTGTCGCACATAATACAAGAAAATCAGCATTTTCAAAGAAATTCAAGCAGCGAATCACGTTTAAATATCATACACATGAGATAACTCTGTGATGGCTGATAGAGTAACTGCACAGTTGTCTCGCTTGTTATTGCGTGACGTGTGAACGCTCGTATAAAATAACTAACGAGATAGCGATTCTTTTTGTGTGTGTGTGTTTTGTAATTATCTGTAGTCAGTGATCTGTATTTACCTTTCATAAATTGTATTTTAACCGTGTTTTTATTGGCTAGGGTTTATTTTGCTTGTATATGTGATCAGTAGATATACGTAAAATTTCCAGTAGGTTATTTTTAGATCTTACAGTCATCAACATCTGTTTCCAGTTACATCCGGCGGTATTTTATGTACACGTTGTATTCAGTTAAAATTAAAATAAATCCACACTACAATTTATTTAGTTGAAACGTGTGTGAAATCACACTGCATTTTATTCATTTGAAACGTGTGTAGGATTTATCACTGCAGTTCACGTAGTAGCATAGGTAATATTATAGTAATTTCCGAACATCGTATTTGTAAGAATGGGACTGTGCTACAGTGCTAAGAACGTTGGATTCTGATACTGAGGCCTGGGGTTCGATTCCCATGGCAGACACATTGTCGATGGGGCGGTATGATGCCAGATTTCTCTAGAACAGTGGGGGGTTATGCCCTAAGAAATTTCATGTGCACTTCCTCACCACGTCGAACAACGTGGTGGGTGCTGTTTTTGCACTCACTCAGGGGTTTGATGGGGGGGAGTGTGCAAGAAATTGAAAAACTAGACAGCTCTCTGAAGTTCTAACATTTCGTTTCGCACATTAACAGATCGCTGGGGAGTGTGTCTATGAAAATTGGAGCCCCTCAAAAATAAACAGTAGAGTGATGTGAGCTCCTCGACCTTGTGACCTCACTGAAGGGTACCCACACGAGGGACATTCAGAAATAATGTTCGCCAAAAGAAAAATCCTCATGAGGTGCCTGTGGGCCATTGGAGAGGCCATGAAGAGTGCCACATTGACAATTTTGTAAAATAAAAAAAAAGCGTCAATGAAAGGATTCTTAGGACCTCATGATAAAGGATTTACTGGCAATGAAGGGACCTCCCCCCCCCCGAATGATAGACCGACCATCATCGCTGCTGTTTATTTTTTGTTTATCTTAGAAATATTTTTATTATTATTATTATAATATTAATTCTGATTCAGAAATATTTTTATTTTTATCATCATATTAATTCTGATTCAGAAATATTTTTATTATTATATTAATTCTGATTCAGAAATATTTTTATTTTTATTATTATAATATTTCTATATTATTTATATTAATTCTGATTCAGATTTTTATTATTATATTAATTCTGATTCAGAAATATTTTTATTACTATTATTCAGAAATATTTTTATTATTATATTAATTCTGATTCAGAAATATTCTTATTTTTATCTTTTTATTATAATTTGTTTGAGTTTCTTGATTTAATCGTGTAAATACCCCATCAGATTTTATGAAATTTGTTCAAATTCCTCAATTTCAATCGTGCAAGCACTCCATCAGATTTTAAGAAATTTATTCAGATTTCTCAATCTTTTCATGTCAAAACCCCAGCCCAATCAACGATTGGATCATGAAATTGAATCAGATTTGTCAGATTTTTTCAGTTTTGTAAAAATATTTCTAATTTTATTTTATATATATAAACTGAAATTCAGCAAAATTGTTAAAATTTCTCAGTTTAATCGTGCAAACACCCCATCAAAATCAATGAAATTTGTTCGAATTCCTCAATTTCAATCGTGCAAACACCCCATCAGATTTTAAGAAATTTGTTCGATTTTTTCATTCTTGTCGTGTCAAAATCCCAGCCCAATCAACGATTGGATTATGAAATTTGTCCAGATTTGTCAGATTTTTTTTTCAGTTTTATAAAAATATTTCATAAATTATTTTATATTATATAAACTGAAATTCAGCAAAATTGTTAAGATTTCTCAGTTTAATCTTGCAAACATCCCATCAAAATCGATGAAATTTGTTCGAATTCCTCAATTTCAATCGGGCAAACACCCCATCAGATTTTAAGAAATTCGAACAAATTTCTTGATTTGATCGTGCAAATACCCCATCGGATTTGTGAAATTTATTCAGATTTCTCAGAATTTTACAGATTCAGAAATATTTTTATTATTTTATTAATTCTGATTCAGAAATGTTTTTATTTTTATTATTTTATTAATTCTGATTCAGAAATATTTTTATTTTTATTATTCAGAAATATTTTTATTATTATATTAATTCTGATTCAGAATTATTTTATTTTAAATAAATATTTATTATATAATGAATCAAGGAAATATTAATGCTGTTATTGTTGCCATTAGGCAGTTACAACATGACGGTATAAAAATTTCTGATGAACTTAATCCTGAAAAAATTATGTGCGATTTTGAATCATTACAATTTCGAAAATTCGTGAACAGGTATACACTACCATCCGATTACAGATATGTAAAGTTGATTCAGCAGGCAATGTTGCAGTCGTTGGTTACATTTACAGATGATCAGGCAAAATTATTTGTTCCTCTTGCAAGCTCAATCGGAAAAATTAGGTCAAAATTATCTCATGAGTACGAAACAAAAAAGAAAGTAAATGCTCATATAAGACAACTGAACGAGATTATGACAGCGAGTAAAGCCGAAACTGTGACTAAAATACAGTAAAAAAATATTTACTCAGAATCAGATAATAATAATAATAATAATAATAATAATAATAATAATAATAATAATAATAATAATAATAATATTAATAATAATAATAATAATAATAATAATAATTTTTTATTCTGATAATAGCAAAAAAAATTCTACTCAGAATCAGATTATTTACTTTTTATTCTGATAATAGCAAAAAAGAAATATTCTATTCAGAATCAGATTATTATTTTTTATTCTAAAAATAGCAAAAAAAAAAAAAAAAAAAATTCTACTCAGAATCAGATTATTTATTTTTTATTCTGATAATATTTTTTTGTTCCACGAAAGCGAGATCTACAAACGTAAGATCTATGATCTCACATACAGATTTGCGGTTAGTTCTTCTCCGCGTAAATCCAAAAGGTGTCCAGATTGATCAGTAAGTTTAAAATGTATCCGTGATAAAAGCGGATTATGCACACGCAAATAAACAACGTTGATTGGTTCTGATACAATTAAATACCCTGGGGGAACATGAGGGGTAAATGTGTATAAAATGTATCCTTGTTGAGCTTGATTAGATTTTTGTAAATCCACTTGATAACTTCCATCGATGGCGTCACATGCTAGATTGACTGCGATCGTTGGTGTTATATTTACAATTCCCGGAGAAACATGTCTGCCTATGCCGTGGTCACCGTTATCGTATCTGAGAATTGTTGGTGATGGAGCTAGTTTTCTCCATGATTCTAGAACTTTTGGAAAGTTTTCCTTGATGACGTCGCTGACTGATTTTTCGAGATCAGCGTTGTCAAATCCCGGAAATATAAATTTTTGTAATTGTTGTTCAGTTATTTTATAATGTTTGGTAACTTGCTGTGTTCCAATATCAAAGAAACTTATAATATCTAAATTAGCATTATTAAGATGTTTCGCAATTGTATTTAAGATTATTATTGTTTCAATGATTTGTTGTTTTATGTCCTCACTGTAGTGCGTGATAATATTTGAAAATAAAAGTTTTAAATCATTGATGAAATTTGCATGCTCAGATCTGATGTCGTCTGAGTAAGATTTTAAAAAATTTACATTGACGGGTAATCCCTCATCAAGTTCTTCAAAAGGAGAAATTATTGTTTTTTTACGTTGTTGTTTATCATATTTTATAGTGATTAAAACCTTACCACGATCATCGGTGTATTGTCGTAGCGACTTTTGATAACTGAAATATTTTGAATAATTTATTTCTTTCGTGAAAAATTCATCCCGGCGTGGTTCTGGTGGTCCAATATAATCCGGCGCTACATAAGGCCAACCAAATACAGATCTGATTGATGACTGATAAATATCAACCGCGTAGTCCTATGAAAGAATTTCTATCGCCGACGACAACGTTGGTTCGTGGACGGTAATGGCTATCTTGGATTCTTTTCCGGTGATAGATTTAATTCTGCCCTGAAATTCTTCGTTGATCTGTTCGATCTGATAATTGCCTGTAGGAATACTAACAACTTGCCAATCGGGAGTTCCATCGTCGCGGTTTTTATTTGGAAATACTAATGAGTTATTCGAAGGAAGTCCACCAAACGACGTTGATCTAATATTTGGCCAAGTATAATAAACTCGTAATTGCGCTAGTGCTATTTCTTTTACTGGTATTGCAGTTAGAAAAACAACATTAAATTCAGGATTAGTTGAACTAGTTGAAATCATAGTTGTTTTCAGCGGTGCTGTGTTGGTGGCAATCTGTTGTAGTAGATCTTGCGACGACGACATTATTTAATTATCAATTTCTATCTAACTAATTATAATTCCATCTTTGATTGTGAACAATCTGGTTCTAATGCCTCGTTGTAAATCTTAATTATTTCTGTGAACTCGTTGTCGGTAATTATACTGTCGTTGAGGCACGACGAAATCAACGATGATAGCTTCGAGTACGCTAACGTCATGGCGTGAAGTTTTAACGTATACTCGTGTAATTTTGCGGCTGTACACGTCGATATTTTTTGCGATGATATTAAAACACCAGCGATTGTTGTTGCAGCTGAAACACAAATTGTTACAACTGCCGGTGACGTCATCGTCGCCGCAGACAAAATTATGCCAGTTCCAGCGATGATCGCAGATGCCGAATAAACAATTACGTTGATGACAACTGCGCCTCTGCGATATTTTTTACTTGTGCGTCGTATTCATCAATGATTTTTTCAGTTTGGTTTGACACTCACATACTTGATTGTATCTGTGTTGGTTAGCGTCGATCATTATTATTAAGTAGATTAGCGCGACTAATTCAAAATTGTGAAGTATTAAGCAATCAATTGAGGTGTTTCAGTGACAAATTCAAGACACCACCAGTAAGACGCTGCGGTTAATTTTTTATCAGATGGTTCCAGTATAAATGTTTCTTTGGTATCTTTATTTAACACTATAGACACAGTTCCAGAAAAATTATCGGTTGAATGACGCCATGGAAATGTAGTAAATGTCCTAAATTTTGCAGAGCTGAACACGGACAGTCTGTACACACCAGTTACTTCCGCGGTATGTTTGATAGTGTTATTTTGCTGTGACCATGTTGATGATCCTGATGATACTGTGTATACAATATTGTTAATCTGCTGGTGAGGAATTTTAATCTGATTAGTTTTTTGAACGATATTAGGAATTCCACTGACAATATCGTTGAGTTTCGTGTTATCGTCGGCGAGTCTAATATCAACGGTTGGTGGAGTTCCAAAAAATTCATTATTGGTTCTGTTTACGTTTCTGCGAAATTCAGAAACAGTTGTACGTGATTAGTAAAATCAGTTTTGAGTATGGTCATTCCATCATTGATTGTCGACAATGATGTTGTCATCGGAATATTGTTATCATCGACGTATTTTTTTGTTGCAGCGTCGAGATTATCTGTTGGTTCTCCCACATTGGTAATTTTATTGTTGTTCATGTTAAGAATACCGTCATTATATCACCGGTTTTTAAAACTCGTTCGGATATATTATTTCTGATCGCCTACGGAGTAACAACACTAGGGACAAGCTTTCCTTCTCGGTGATACACGGCAACGAGAGTTTCTCGTGCTGCTTTGTTACGAACAATAATATCGTTGATTGAAATATTACTCGTTTTCAATTTTCCTTCACGGTTTTGAAATACTACAAGTTCACCAGGATCAACGTCGGCAAGATTGAGCAGGTCCGATATTTCGTCGCTGATCTGTTTTGTTACTTGTTTGAGTAAGTCTTCACCTGGTGTTTTGGTTTTAGTTTTAGCTGATCTTCCGTAAATATCTACCATTTATACAATACAATATAATAGTTGTTTAAAACGAATGATGCTGGTTAACGGTGTACTCGTGAACAACTTTATGAGGTGGTGCTGACGATGCTGAAATCGCGTCAAGTACAGCAAGAACTTCTCTGCCACATATTGGTGGGTCGGTTATTTTTTGTGTTGGTAACGTTGAATACCAAATTGGAATTTGCATGTTACTTACATATTTTAAAACTTCTTTTGGTGGTGCTAACCCGTACGAATCAAAATAAACAATTCCACGTGGACCAATTGCGCATGCAACCCAGTGTGTACCTGTGCTGGTGGATTTATCGAGATTAATAATACCAGTTTCAACGCGGTTTGGTTTACGCGGTAATTGATCATGCATAAAAGCACATCTGAAGTTTTTTATGTTTAACTGGGCAGCAGCATCAAGTAAATCAAAATTGGACATTGGAAGAATCAACGAGGTATCGTTCCTGGGAGGTATAGACCGCCACCGTACCCGGGTATCGTTCCTGGTAATCTTTGTCCGCGACCGTACGCGGGTATCGTCTCCAGTAATCTTAAACCCTTTCCCTTTTTTTTAGATCTTTTTAAACCTTTCCCTGTAGCTTTCTTTAATGCCATTCCAGCAGCATTTCCAACAGCACCTAACCCAGCAGCTTTTGCAACAGCTGGAGCAGCCGCTGCTATCAACGCTGGTATTGGCGCGAGAAGTGGAAAAATTCCACCGGTTTTAGCAGCGTCGTTGATAGCACTCGCGGAAAGATTAAGTCGTACTCCTGTGCTTGATTTATTAGCTGCATTAAAGTGCTTGAGTTGACGTTCTGTCAGTGATAGTTTATTCGGACCACCTGAGATTTGTCCTTGTTTAAACGATATTGTTGTTCCACAGTTATCTTTGGACGCTGATTGTAGTTTTTTAATCTGACCAGGAGCCAGACTGAGGTTGACATGATGATATGACAGTTATAATAATATTTTGATTTTTAAATCAACATTTACATGTTGTCGACTGGGGCATTAACGACTCTCATGCGACCACCAGCACCTTCAAGTAGCATCGTTTTATCGGATAATATAACAGCGATTGCACTGTAATTGGGAGTATCTCCAATATTTCTATTTACGCGAGCTCGAAAGTGTATGTCAACGACAGATTGTCTGAATAAATCTAAATAATCCAGTGAAAAGTAGTAGATTGGATACAACGTTGTAAAATCTAGTTGTGATTTTTGTAAACCAGAATCGATATTTTGATCGCGTCCCAAAAATGTCATCAAACGATGATATGCACATGCAACATGATTATCTGTAAAGTTCAGCAATATATCCTCGGCTGTTTCTTGATGTCCATTTATCCTTAAAGAAACTTCTGTGACGCCAAGTTGGTCAAATATCATTGGACTATTTGTTTGATTATTTACTCGTGCAGCATCTTGGAGCGCAATAAATATATGTCGCGGTGCAGAAACATCTTGCTGTGATGCTATCTGCCACGTGAATAAATCGTTGGTGTTACTCCGGATAGAATCTGTGGTCATCGTCAACCATGATAATGTTGATTTACCGCCTTGATCCATAAAAGAAAGCAATTTTTGTTCTTCAGTATCCCAACAATGATTTAAAACAATCAATAACATAAAAGATACAATTCTTTTTATTTCCATCTACGTAAATGAAACAACTTTTTTTTATATAAATACAGTATAAACGTGGTTTTCATTGGGGATATATAAAAATCTTTCACCATATTTTCTTGTTTTTGATTACCCAAAGTTCATATGTAGTTCTTTGCATGGCATTTATAGAGCAGTTATTTTCGGAGAACATATCGTAAAGCATTTATATTAGACGTTAAAAGGTGTGTTGCAGTTTTGATTCAGTGATCATGCCCCTCCAATATAGAAAAAATAGCTCCATACCTGTACTGACAGTTTAAAAACAGCGCAGTCTACAACCAAGACTGTGTTGATGGTCCGAAGAGGCTAGAGGAAGAGAGGGAAGGAAATGAAATACGGCAACGTCGACCGGTCACTAACAGTGAGTTGGAAAAGACCGGAACTAACCAGGTGATGCTGACATGCCGGCAATTTCAATTCGATCAGTCAATCGATTATATGATGAAATTTGTTTAGTCGGCGTATTAGAACGGCTAATTGAATTTCGCATAATTTTTTACCCTATTTTAAAGAGAAAGCGAATCATTCATACATCATGTTCAATTTCATATTCATATTATTTATGTGATTGATTAAATTGTTATATTTTATATACTGGAGCTCACGTTGTTCTATTCTATATCTCTGCTCAGATCTCTGTTTTTCCATCCATAAATTTCGTATTTTATTTTATTGTTCACTCGATCCGGGCAGTAATACCATGGTTATCATCTCCTAGATAACGATAGCCAAATCACCATAAGGAGCGGGATAATCACACATCCCCAACATCTAACAGACTACAAGCCTTACTCAAACATATTCTGGCCTGTCAAAAATGTGCATATGTTCATTTCAATCAAGAATTTCAAGCCTGGTAACATTTGTTATTCGAAATGCTGCGTAAAGTTTTATGACCGTTTCAGTCCTGGAGGTTATTTAGTATTATTATGCTCAAACTAAGACTCGGGTATTTAATTGGTCAGTACTCAAATTACAACCTGTCGGACTATGAATTCTGATTAGTGCTCGATTTTTGGCGGATCTGACGTTAGAACCTTGACTTGAATCAGAATGTTTTTGTTTTTCTTTGGTTTTCGGGCCAGTTTTCCAACTAAGAAGTAGTACTTTACGCAGTTTGTTGCAAGTATCTTTTTTTTTAATAAAAAGAAGCTGCAATTGGTTTTATGTTTTTTATATGAATAAAAAGGTCTGCCCTTTTTTGTCGAGTATTTTTGGTTCACCGAATTATCTTATAGTGTATAAAACTCGTCTATTCAGATTTTCTTCAATCACAATAAATTCGGTTCATTGTGTGAAATAATACGAATGATTTAAATCGAAACCGTCCCTTTGACCAAATAAGGAATTAAATTCAGCATCTGCAGTAAATTGTCTCCCCTTGAGAGTCTCGGCATTGAAAGACAAATCCTAATCTGATTATTAAACTTCCACAGAACATGGCTATCATTCTCAAAGGGTTTAAATCGTCTGACTAAATATATTCGAAGTAATAGATTTATCGAAAATCTCCTTATGAGAGACTTGTCTGTTATCCGTTGAACCTAACATTTCACTAATTTGACCGCAAAAGAAATGCATACACGTAAGTGTACACCATATCACATCAAGATTTGATGGTTGATTAAACCAAAACTTCAAAAGATTCAAACTGAACGTAACACGAAGATATGCAGATGAGTTTGAAATACTATGAAGTTATTGTGTTTTCATTGTTTGCTCATTTTTAATAACGATTGTCTTTGTCGATTAGCAACGACTCCAAAATGATCACAAGCGCAGCTAGTTTAATGTCATCATTACCGGTATCGTTCTTACAGATGGTCCGATAATTTAGTTCTAATCATTGAAATCATTGACTCCAAGGGATAAATTTATAACTGTTATGAGCAGATTATATTTCAGTACACAATGACAAAATATCGCTATTTTCATGGAATTAAATTAAATACAAACACTATTTCCTGCAAAGCTTCAAACATTCATTCAAACAGTAAGATCATATTAGCAAAGCTGCCCTGTCAATTTGAATAAGCTGCTCAGGCGAGTCTCCATTTTGTACTAACCACCCCTTTGATTTTAGTTGCAAATCCTCTCGATGAAATTATGAACATTACGGTTTATTTTTAACACTGTGCATGTCCACTGTCATCCATGTTTAAAACCAACTTAGAAATACAGTTCGCAAACCTGTCGTGACGGAAACCATCTACTAACATGGTCGTTAGCTCGCCCTTGACAGCTATAATTATGTTAGCAGAAAAGCCTAATATCAGACATATTGCCTAAAGATAATTAAGGAAGAGCACCGAACTAACGCTTTGAAAAGGGCATGCATCAAATATATTCAAACATTTACAAGTAAATCCCAATGACAAGCACACTACTGACCTGGAATGTCTTTGTTGTAAGTTCATTCTCTAATGTCCCCATGACGATCACTAGTTATCATGATTGTGGCTAGAATAATAACGCAGACCACGTGTTCATTATACTGAAAGTAACATTGGTATCAATTCCTGAGAAAACCTTGATATTCACAACTTTAGGTTAATGATGTTCAATCATCTTCAATGAAGCATCCAGCTAAAAGCCATCCAAACCAGATATCAATCACTTCCATGGTTTATAAAAAGATATTGTCATGTACGTAGCAAATACTAAATCCCAATATTCATTTACATACCGCTATTTAGACTCGAATAAAGGTAATTGCTTATATAGCAGGGATCAAGCGCAACCAGTTTTATTCCGCCTTCACAGGCTGGGAAACCAATGTATACAGGCTGAAAACAATGCAAACTACGTAAAACAAGGACGGATATGATACTGTCGTTATATTAGCGGTGACTGAATACCTGTAGCCTTGGGGTAGTTAAAGAAATTCATACACCAGTCGTTAAAAGCTTCGAATACAAATCTTTAAATTCGTCACAACCTGACCACGGGACAAATGAACAACCTTACAAAAAATAAAATCCAATGCAGAATTAAATCCTACCTATAAAACAACCTTTCAAAAAAGAAAATCCAGTCCAGAATTAAATCCTACCTATAAAACAACCTTACAAAAAAGAAAATCCAATCCAGAATTAAATCCTACCTATAAAACAACCTTACAAAAAAGAAAATCCAATGCAGAATTAACTCCTACCTATAAAACAACCTTACAAAAAAAAATCCAATCCAGAATTAAATCCTACCTATAAACAACCTTACAAAAAAGAAAATCCAATCCAGAATTAAATCCTACCTATAAAACAAGAGCTGGACATCTTGAAGAAACTGTTCAATATATCACTCGAGGAATGTTTTGAATTCCATAAAAGGTTCTCGAACTTAAACCCCGGGATCACGAAAAGTGTGTGTGTGTGTGTGTGTGTGTGTGTGTGTGTGTGTGTGTGTGTGTGTGTGTGTGTGTGTGTGTGTGTGTGTGTGTGTGTGTCAACGTAGCTTTATAAGTTTTAGTCATATCGCAGTGTGGCAGTTTATAGTGATGACTAGCACTGGGGCATCGTGCCGCAGACATGTAGCATCATGTCCCACGCAATCACATTATCCTGACACCAGGCCAACCAGTCCTAACAATAACCTCTTAACGCTGAGTGCCAAGCGAGGGAGCTGCTAGTACCATTTTTATAAGTCTTTGGTATGACTCGGCCTTGGTTTGAACACGTGACTTCCCGCATCCGAGGCGGACGCTCTAACCATTTAAGCCACTGGAACGGTCGATTAAGAAATAGAATGCTAACCTATGTATAAATAACTGAGTAAAGTTAACTGTACGTCACAGACCTACTTCTTACAACAAATGTTTTACTTGCGTTTTACTATTCCGTAGACATGTGCAGGACATGTTAATGTAGAATTGAACATGCTGCAAATTTCTTAAGTTCCGGTGCTTTTCAAAACCGATCACTTTAGGCATTGTGGGATTACGCACTACATGCAAAGTTTACTCACCACCGAAACTGGGGAGCTTGACCATGTGTAAAACCTACGCACCTACAAAACTGAAGTTTTGACAACAGACCTACTCCAATAAGTATGCGCAATTTTATGTTTTGCAAAGACACGTATTAATGCTTTGTACGAAGAATTTAACTTACCCCAGATTACAATCAAGACAGATATTAGGCTGACTTTAGCAAGCAATCACTAGAAAATGCGTAAAGGGGTCAAGTGTTGGGAACTATATTGTTCGACTCTTAACGTACATACATGACCACTGACCAGACCGGCGTAGGGATAATATGCTATATTACTATGTATATAATATGCTAAAATGGATCTATGTTAATATGTGTGTGATATGTTAATAACTATATGATATGTAAATATGTCCATGATATGTTAATATGTATATGATATCTTAATAATTGCATGATATGCTAATATGCATATGATATGTTAATAGGTATAAGATATGTTAATATGAATATGTTATGTCAATATGCATAGGATATGTTAATATGCATATAGTAAGTTAATATGTATAAAATATGTTAATATGTGTATGATACGTTAATATGTCCATGATTTGTTAATATGTTTTTGATATGTTAATATGTATTTGATATATTAAAACATATCTTTGGTGTTTAAAGCCCTATCTCTGATATTAAATTAGGGTTGATACCTCGTATGATAATGTCAATGCTATGTGTTAGCTTTTATGTGTCATATCAGTGTTGAGCTTAATAGAGTTATGCTTGAGGACTATCATGCCAATTTACCATTTTGATTAACCATTGAGAATCTAAGGGTTTAAAATGAAGTCAAGTTTGTTAGACCGTTATTGACACGTAAGTAACGTTCCCTCTGTGTTTGTGTGAGGTGATTGTGAGATCTATCTAATGGAACTGAAAAGGAGCTAGCATACCAAAGAAGTATTTTTAAAAAATGTAGATATCTTTAGAAAACAATGTTATAATCCATTAAATTAAAATATTATGTCAACCTGAACGCTTGTCAAATGATGGCTTGTCATCCCAGAGGACATGAGAATTTCGTTTGAAAAACATTTGATCTTCCCGTTGCAGTCTTATCAAAATTACACAACTAATTATATTTTTAAAAATAATTTTTATTGTCTTTATTATTATTGGTTTTATTATCCCGATACCCAATTATTTTACCATACTTCATTCAGATCCGCCTTGCATAATTTTACCGTGACATAATTTATATACGAAATCCTGTAGATGGCGTTGATATCTCGCCATACATCCTATGTTTCTGTCCTTTGTTTACAACTTAGAATTAGATCAAATATACTGATTCGCTGTGTGATAGACACAAGAACCTGCTCGTCTATTTTTTTGAATAACTTTGTATTGTTTTATCTCACGTTATAAATTGCCTATAGTGATTCTATCAGGTAGGAGTCTTGAACGTTTCGTAGATTTTGAGTTAAGTGTTGGTTTTGCGTATGTAAGTTGTTTTTTTTTATATCACCGGACAAAGAGCTTGTTTAGCTCCGTTATCAATGTGTGTGTGTGTGTGTGTGTGTGTGTGTGTGTGTGTGTGTGTGTGTGTGTGTGTGTGTGTGTGTGTGTGTGTGTGTGTGTGTGTGTGTGATTTGGATTTTTAACGTAGCTCTAATAATTTTTCAGTCATATCGCTAAGATGTCTGCAGTGTGGCAGTTTATAGAGATGTCTAGCACGGGAGCAACATGCTGCAGACACGTAGCATGATGTCCCACCAAGTCACATTCAGGCCCGGCCTTAGGGCAAGGCGTACGAGGCAACCGCCTTGGGCCCCGCGCTTCTCCGCAATGCAGTTTTGCTGCTTGGGGCCCCTCGCTCATCGCTTGCTGCCTTGGGCCCCGTATGCTGCCTTGGGCCTCGCACATCCTAGGGCTGGGCCTGGTCACCTTATCTTGTAACCAGGCCGACCAGTCATAACACTAACCTCTTAATACTGAGTACCAAGCGAGGCAGCTGCTAGTGCCATTTTTATAAGTCTTTGGCATGATTTAGCCGGGGTTCGAACCCGCGACCTCCCGCATACAAGCCGGACTCTTAGGCCCGGAGCTGTGACAAACATGTAGTTTGTAAGAAAATTTGCACCAGTAAACAGCTTTTTTTTGTATAGTAAGCACATCAAGATAAGTTATATACACGAGCAGCACTCATTCCCCAAGGTTATCAATATGCACTGAGAAAATGCCAGGTTGCCATTCTTCCTCTACATACACCTTATCAGAGACACGGAGACTTTACTGAAACCAAGAATGCGCTCTTTAGGGTACGTGGCCATAAGACTTATATGTGTGGCCGGTCTAATCAGGGGAGAGGATGCGGGAAAGCGACTCGTTCTGGACGTGGAAACAAACTTGTTGCACCTCATCCAAACAATGAAAGTAGAGATGACAACACTTAACAACACTCTCCACAATCTCATGAATGACAACCAGGTACGTGACGCCAAAATTGCTTCTGTGATCAGCACCGTGTACAATCTCACGTTAACCAATGAAGCAGAGGAGACCCTAATTGGCGCGCTGGTCAAAACTATCCACAACGTCACTCAGATAAATCAAGCGCATGAAGTAAAGATACAACTGTTGGAACAAGGTACGACTGATGATCTAGCTAATAAGTTAGGGTAGTATGGATTTAACAGTATTTTTAAGAAGCTGAATCTGGTTTGCCGTGATAAGACGTGTGCCAAAAGTAAGAGAATTATTTGTAAATTTTGGTATATATTAAATGTCGCCTATCATATTTAACAGCAAATAACGCACATTTATTTGGCAATATTAAATCTCGTGTAAAATATTTTGTGCTTTATTGTGTGTTCATATTGTTGTTTTAACGATGACTTTGTTTTTCAAATGTATGATGTTTATGCAAAATATTTATTAAAATTTAAAAATGTAAAACTTTACGTGTGTTCTACGTTTCCAAGATGAACTGAGTTTTATAATGTTGAGTGAACAACAACTCACGCCCGCGAAAAAAAGTTGAGATACCAAAGAAATCAAAGAAATTATACAATTGTTCTTACAAAGAAATTATACAATTATCATTAAATAAAATAGTTGTTAAAAAGCACATAAAGACATTAGGCATCTAACGACTGCTCATAACAGCTATGATACACGGACACAACTTCTTTGCGTTCCTGTTGGATATGCCATACTTTATTGAAGACGGCAACCACTTTATAAGTAAGATATTGTTATACGTTCCGGAGACGATGAAACCGTCAATGAACCATGAAACATTCCTGGTCATGGTTTCCATTTAATTTTTTACATTTGATACTTGATTACTGTTTAAAAATGTCAAGATAGTTTTGTTAAAGCCTTTATTCGCCATAAGAATAAAGATATCTGATTGAAACAATAGTTGTGTTCTAATGTTCTGTTAATTAATCGTTGATTTTCGGATGCCATTTGAGACTACCAAGTGCGGTACATGTATATTGTTATGAACGGGAACTTCGTAAGCTATTTGTTCACTGTGCTTCAAAATAGAACAGTTAAAGAGGATTTGTTTTAGTTTTGTTTTACATACGATAATCGCGCTCGTTTAGGGTGCCCCGTAGATATCAAAGTGCTAATAGTAGGATTTATTATAATTGGTTAGTACGTTCACTTATTTCTCGGTGATACTCTTTCTAATTGTAATATCTGCTAAGATTTTTAGGAAATTATTTTAAAGACATATAAATTTGCAAAGTTTTAAAAATGTTGTGAAAATATTTTTTTTCTAGACATAAGCAGTCTTCGTATTTCCACTGTTATCGTGTCTGTCATTGTTCTGAGCCCGCTCTGTCGAAATTGTTGGCAATAGAAATAGGATAGAAGAAGTGTCCCATTTCCAGTCTGGGCATATTTTAGTGTTTAGGCATTCCGTGTTGAATATATCTACGCCTTTCCTTTGCAGCTTTATCACAAGTTATGCGTAATCTACCAGCCTTTATGGTGACGTTGTCGAGAAGTCTGTCGCACTGTTCCGAAGGCCAGCATGTTGTTTTTGACAACTCCCTTCTTAATGTGGGTAACATATATGACACACGCCGAGGAGTCTTCCAAGCCCCCGTTTCTGGAACATATCAGTTTAGCCTGACGTTGGGATTAGATGTCAATGCATTCCATGTTGGCATAGTAAAAGGCAATATTACTAATTATATCGGCAATCTCTATGCGGCGCATGATCCCAATGGAGACTGGCGTCAGAGGAGCACGACAGTTCTTACCCACTTAGAGAAAGGAGATGACGTATGGGTAATTTGCGTGTGGGACGAATCCCACATTTTTGGAAGTAATTACGTTGTTGAGAGGGTCTATTCTCATTTTTCAGGCTCTCTAGTAAGTTATTGATTTGCAAATTAGATGTTTGATATATGATACATTTAAAATAAATGTGCAATGCGATACATTAAATATTTCCTTATGATTGCTGAATATTGCATTTATGCGTATGCTTATGATTGTTTTTTTGTTAACAGTTTAATAAGGTCATGTTGTAGTTCGAGTCTGTGACGTCACTTTGCTGATGACGTCTAAGCTCATGATGGCGAGTGCACTCACAACCACACCCCAAATGACCAAAAAAAAAAAAAAAAAAAGAATAAAATGG
>JAECUM010058754.1:0-13581 GCA_016617855.1 Megalonaias nervosa | reverse complement strand
AAGAAAATATAAACTGACTTTACAGTGTACTTACGCATAAACCTATGGTTCCTATGTACAATTTCTAGATTCGCTGGGTGTTTGTAACTTCCAAGATTAAGATGGTTAATACTGACTGCACAGACTGTATTATTTGCAAGGAAACTACACCGCAGAGTTTATGTTGTCCACTAAACTGCTGACGTCCTGATGCTCTTATCGTGTACCAAGGAGTTTTTTTGAGAATGTTGAGGAATTCAGGAAGCCAGTAGATGTGGACTTGGGAAAAAATGTAACTGCGGAAAACTTTCTGGAAAAAATGCTTTATGAACTAAGTCGATTAATGAGCCAGTAAAGAAAAATTCTCTACTTCTCAAGTCACCCAAAAGCAAGGATAAACCCAAAGTTTTACAAACAACAATTGACTTCGCTGCGCGGTGATATAAACCTCTTCGGACGTTTCTATGTAGCTAATCAGTTGCGAAATTAAGAGTCATGAAAACTACCTGTATCCTCCTTCCCTCTCCAAACTTGGCAAACTCCGGACAGAAACAAAGTCAGATTTGTGCTGTCTGGACACCTATAGTCATAATCTGCAAAACATGTCGTGGATAGGCAAAATATCAAGAGATTGGCACATCAGAGAGGGGATCTGGACCACAAATACAGAACCCCAACGAAAGGTTCCCACGCCAGAAGGATGGAGGCTGGCATTGGAAGACAACCACTGGCAGCCTGCTCAAATGAGTCTGCAAGTCTGAAAGACGTTGCTGAAGTTGCAGTCGCTCCAAAGTCGGACTGCCGTGCATTGAACGTTGCAGCTGCAACTGTAAAAATTAGTCGACTGTCATAGCAAACACCATAATTGCATTGGCACCTTTAGGTTATTATAGTTGAAATAACTTTGTTACAGGAATCATTGTTGAGGAACGTTTTTTGTGTTCCTGCTATTTTTCAGATCTATTAGAGTAATCCCCTTTGTAAAATGACATCATGACATCATTATGATATCGCCTTATCATTGTTTTTAGAACTTATTCACAGACTAAATAATAAAAATTTTAAATGTTAAATTATAAACCCACCCCACCCCAAATCCTTGTATGGCATTGTAAATAACATTTATCTGTGTTTTGAGATATTTTAAAATCATCATTAGAATTACACAACAATAACCCCCTGTTTATCAGATATTTGTGAGCTTATACTTTTTGAATATCTGACCTCATGCGATCATTGTGTGAACAAATTGCGATCTTGTCAGGCACTTACCGGTCATTTCACAAAGCCACTGGACTAGCTGATTCAGTATGTAAAGTATGGGCAGACATTCTTATTGTTCGAAGGGATTTTCTAAATTCTATAATTCTGGACTGCCATTTTTGAGATTAATATCTTACGCTTAAAGTCAAATATGATCTATAGCAAATATGTGTGTTCATGTTTCGATTTATGAATAAATCTGATTGCTGGAAGCTAAAAAGCACAGATTGATGGACGCTATACTTATCTGTCCCTTTTTTCAAGATTATATCAGACTCACTTACTCACTCAATCAATTAATCAATGTATCAGAATCATCAAATCAATTCATTAATATATCAATCTATATATTTATAATAATATAATAACATATGTATGTATTTGTATACGAATGAATGAATGAATGAATGAATGAATAGAACAGCCGGTCTCCTTATTTCTCCTGATAACAGACAACTTTAAGTATAAATTTCCATCGTGATTCTTATTAATATTTTTACGTCCTCTCTGATTCTTAATAAATTGCTTTGGAAACTGAGCATTAATGCTAACTTGAGGCTTATATTTGTATTCAGCATCGACTGCTTCCAAATGAAGAATAATCCTCAGATGATGATGCGAATTAAACATAGCGAATTCATTTGACTTTTAGTGGTATCACGTAAGACTAGCTTCAATACTGTACCAAAAAAAATCATAAAGGAAAAATTTAACATTAATCCTGATAAACCTTCTGTGTTTGTAATGGACCAATTTCAATACCTTTAAGATGTGAAAAGTCACTATAGCTACGAGACCAACGATGCAGATTTTGGAAGAAACCGTCCTAGAGCGTTAACACATTTCCTCACAACACCAACTTGGAACTAATATGATGGGTGAGTTGGTATATAGTTCATTTCTACGAAAAACGATTGCATTACCCCACCCCCACCCCCGACTGTTCAGTTTAGTTTGTTTAGATTTTGGGAAATTCGCTTGTTACGAATTTATAATGGTGTTGCGAAATGAGACTGGCTTTCGCCAAGCTGTAAACATTCAACGTAATTCAGATGACCGTCTTCGGTGTCGCTTGAATCTAACGCATGTTTTCTTAAAGGCAGTATATGTTTTCTGTCGGGCACAACTTGTATGGTAGTAACACTGACAGTAAGAGCAGTTAACTTTACACTTTGTTTGCCAACAATAATGTTGTTAATAATGGGTGGGCTTGTACACACACTGACAATTTCGACTGATTGTTCACGCGCCCTTGACGATCACCATAACGGATAATCACCCTAAATTATTTAGATGCTATCTCGTTTGCCCGACAGGCCGGGCCTGCCTTGATTCTCAATATTTTTAAATTGAGGCGCGGTAGCTCATTGGTTAGCATTGCTGGACTCCTAGGTAAGAGTGTCAGACTTGATTCCCAGATCAGAGCAGTCGGTTGACTGCTCTGATCTGGGAAGACAATACACTTTACTTTTATTGTTCAACAAGAATTAATCGCAGTTGCAAAGTACCTTAGTGAGGGACCAACCCAACTCAACTAGAAATGTTATTGTGTCTGATGAATACAAGTCGTCTATTTTATTGACTTCTGTCGATTGTTGCAAAAAGATTGTTAATTATTCTTCATTAAGGCAGACGTAGATCAGTGTCAAATTTCTATTTTTTGTTGTTGGGGAAATGCAGTTTTTATGTAAAGGATTAAATGGATACCTGTTTTGACCTATTGATTAAGGTTCTATAACTGAATCAGCTGCCTTCCGTGCCTTCTCTGACAGAAGGAGAGTCAATGTATCGTCTGATATATAGCGAATGCGCCTAAGGGATTGAAATGACAAATTGAAACATGAGGTCGACAAGTACTAACACATGTACAATTTGCCGTGGTTAAGCATGTCATTAGTCACTTTCAAAAGTACAAGCAAATTCAGATGAATGACCTTAGTACATGTATGTGAATATTTCCTAAATGACAAATATTTATTTTGACATTCATATTTCGTGTCTGTATGGAGTCTTCTATTCCCCCGTTATTAGTGAGAAACAAACTACAAACAAAAACTGTAATAACTTAATAGATTAAAATATATTTAGAAAAACAAAAATAAAATCACATGTATGTCACTGTGTAAGGTTCTTGACAATGCATAAGTGAAAGAACAGAAGTATACCACAATTATTAAATCTATTGACGGTTTGGAGGGTCAAAATGAAATCATTCAGAATACTTGCTGAAATTCTTTTAAAGATGACCAATGAAAAGTGAAAGGAACCATAACAACTGTTTTAATTTTCTTTTAAAGACGACCATTGAAAAGTGAAAGGAACTATAACAACTACTTCTTTTAAAGACGACCAATGAACAGTGAATGTGAAACTGTACACACTAATTATTTTAAAGACCACCGTTTTTTCAAGAACTATTTATCATTGACTCCAATACATTATGTTTTAAGCAGATATCTACAATAGTCCAAATATAATTTTATCAATGATAACAACATACAGAAGTCTCTTTGTTCGTTGCTCACTAGGCAAAATTCTTGGCATCTAGCATCATTCCTTATGTTGCAATGAAAAATGCTTTCGGGTACGCGATATTTTGCAAATGTTTGCAAAACGAATAGGTTGCAGAAGATTTTAATACCATTTCTTTAAATTAATTTCCTTTTGTTTTTGATAACATATTTATAGGAATAATGTCTTAAAATGCTCGAGATGTATATTTTCTTTAGTGCAGTACTACCCGTTTGTTTTCATTGCATATAGTATTCTATTTTTCGTAAGACTATCATGGAGGTAGTCAAACAAGGGTCTATTAAATCACAAACATTTAATTTCTTGACAAAAGGGAACTATGTTCATTAAAACAAAAAAATCACGCTCCGCAATTAAATTGTAGCATCGTAATAATGTATAGATATCAGTAAATATTTTCTTTATTAAAAGATGTCAAACGCGTCACGAATGCGCAACACATGAACGAGTTTTTTCTAGTTATCCTTCTGTCCCCAATAACGAAAAATATCAACAATAATGTTTTTGAAGCTACGTTACCTTTTAATATTCAACATCATGCATTCACCAGTGGAAAACAAAATCATTCTTATTTGAAGCAAACACAGTCACTTTGAGTAAGTAATATAATTTATTAATTTTTGATTTAACATGAAATATACTGTAGCAGTACCGTCTGAACTTATATTTCACACAGTGGTGGATGACGGGAAGGCGTTTATCCATTATCGGTCAGTAACAAGGTATGACATGTTGCAATCTACAAAAGTTGGATCGGCTGGTATGCACGTTACGGGCGGAAGTTTCACACGCTGTTTTAATTGTCTTGTCGTTATTACTCGGAAAACACCATATCATCCTAATTGGAAACAACCAATGATAAACCACCCTATCATGCTTGACTTTTGCGGTCGCTTTAGGGGAAGCCTATAACGTCATTAGACGTATTTCGCGCGTCAAACCTGTTTAATACGATATTCAAGGCACAGGTTGTTGTGGTCACTGTAATAAGAGGAAGAAATGAATTGCAAAACCTATATTTTGTTATTGAGATGATCGGTTCAGAGATCAATTTCATGAAGCTTAATAATTTTGCGTTTGTAATCTGGTGTTTGGTTGTGTGAATCATGGTGGTTGTGGAATATGAAGTTATACTGCAGTCTCAAATTTGTTATCTATGATTGCAGTGGAGTCTAGGACTCACACTAACTATTTTCATATTTGTCTTGTATTTTTATAATTAAATTTATATCACAAATATCGGCTTCACAACAATAAACAAAGTTTGATAGAATATACCCTTATCAGTAATTTCTTTGGTTGTAAAAGATGTAAAAATGTAAATAATTTCATTTCTTACTGATGTAGCTTACTAGAATTGATTTTGCATGGTACAAAGCTCAGAAACGAAAGTTCAGTACAATTGTTTTGATGTAAATAATCTTTGTGCGTACGGTCAAATTAAATATCGTTTTATCATGGTTCATTACTGAGACGATTTTATATTGTCATCTTAGATATGATGTTGTGTTGCTTGTCCTTTTAAAAATGTCAGGTGGATAGTGTTAAACTGTGATATTTTCACAAGGTCAAGGACATATGGTCTCATTCTAATGTCACTAGCTCTTGTAAAGTTACCAAGCTTTAACTTTTCTTTCTTATAGACGTATTACAAAATGCACTACCTATACCTCCTGCATATTTTCAGTCCCCCTTTTCACATGCAAATATACAAACTCTAACTATTCTTGAGATACGTTACCATTGTTTTAACCATTTGTTGTTTTTGTTGTTGTTCTTGTTGTGGGTTTTCATCACACGATGGCTATACATGGCGGCCGGTATAACTGTTGGAGGAAAACCCCGGGAAAACCCAGTTAAGAACCACCGACACTTTAAACCTCGCGATCTTAGCTGACCGCTGAATGGGTACCATCATCTTGTCTTAAAATCCCGTGTGTATAGACTCTCCTCCACCTATTTTCGGCTGCGCCTTCAATGAGTCATGTGCTTCGTGTACAACGTTACTGTATCTCAGCCTGCCACCATTTTTATGACTCCAGAATATTGGCAAGTATGCACATGTGGCAATGTTCTCATCGAAGTTTCCTTTTTCATGTCTACCATCATTTCTTTTCTTCCATAGAGGTCATTTCTCATACTTATTCAAGTTTTCTCTGTTTCATTTATCATTCTTTTATCACCAAGGAAATACAAATGACGTTAGGAATGTATTCATATCAATGAGAAAGTATCAATGAAAAATATGTGTTTTTGTAAAGTATTTAATGGCAACACTATGTTCAATCAATTAGAAATAGCAAATACCATATTCTGTAAGGTGATTCGAGTATGAAGATCCATCCTATTGAAGTGCTTTTATTTTAATGCATCAGAAGCAAACACATAAACACGATTTTAGATGCGTATCAGACACATGAAGAGATTCTAAGACCGATGTGCAACCAGCGGTGAGGAGACGATAACTTTTACTTGACCATTTATAATAATGTTTATTTTAAAAAAAAGTTGATATCTTAACTATGCTTTAAACCCCAGATCATGTAAGCCTTGTCTGGAAATTGTATATAGCTTTAACCTGTAGAAAAGTACAGAAAACAAATGCACGACAATACAAATCATAAATAAAAAATGTTTACTATTTACGTGAGTCAATTAAAAATTAATTCCGGCATGGACGTTTAGCCACATCAAAGTTTAGCTGATTTAGTGAGGAAGCTAATTTTTGTTACAGTTTTATGCCTGCTAAAGTCCTTTGATGAATAGATCTTGATGATCAAACGCAAACAACTACTTGGATGGATATTTATGCAACTGTGTCAGTCGGGTTAGACGGCATTATACATAGATGTATGTGTACCTTGTTTTATAGCACAGTGTTGTAACCAGCGATAGATGTCTATGTGCATTGTTGTATAGCACAGTGTTGTAACCAGCGTTAGATGTCTGTATACACTGGTTTAAAACAGTGTTGCAACCAGCGATATATGTCTGTGTATGTATGCTTTATAGCGCAGTGTTGTAACCAGCGTTAGATGTCTATGTGCATTGTTGTATAGCACAGTTTTGTAACCAGCGTTAGATGTCTGTATACATTGGTTTAAAACAGTGTTGTAACCAGCGTTAGATGTCAGTGTACAAATTTGTTTATAGCGCATTCTTGTAACCAGCTTTAGATGTCCGTGTACATAGTTTTATAGCACAGTATTGTAACCAGCGTTAGATGTCAGCGTGTTCCAATGAGTGAGCAAGTGGATCTGTAGATGTTTCTTCAGAAAATGCATATATTCAGCAGTTATTAATGATGTCGTCTGCTATTAATGCTATGTACATGCCATGAGCAGCTATTAATGCTGTGTGCAATCTGTGGGAAGCTATTAATGCTGGGTGCATACTGTCGGCAGCTATTAACGATGTATGCATACTGTCAGCAGCTATTATGCTATGTGCATACCGTGAGCAGCAATTACTGCTGTGTGCATACTGTCGGCAGTTATTAATGCATGTGCATACTGTCGGCAGCTATTAATTACATGTGCATACTGTCGGCAGCTATTAATACCATGTGCAAGCTGTCGGCAGCTATTACTGCTATTGAATACTGTCGGCAGCTATGACTGCTATATGCATACAGTCCGAAGCTATTGATGATATATGCATGCTATTTTCAGTTTTAGACTCCTTTGTATTGGAATCAACTGACCATACTTCATTTCATCTTTGTTCAAGCATCGTAGGATGCCAGCAGATGACTTTTGTTAAAATAGGATAAAACTAAATTTACCACCAGGAATGTATATTTTTCGATATGAGTGATTCGATAAAATATATCATTAATAAGCTCTAATAAAAGTTTTGCAAACTTTTGAATGAAGCAAAAATACTTTGATTTGCATTAATTCAAAAGACGTTACTAAACGTTGGCGTAAATTGATTAAATATTTAAGTGTGTGCTACATAACCCTGGGAATAGAAATCATCTCATTGAAGATTTTAATATACAGTATGAAATATTCAAAAGTTTATTATCTCTGTTTAAATTTTGCATAGATATGAACAATAAATTTAGTTTCCCTTCTTTTGATTACTGTGTAATTGGCTGCGACATCAAAAACCATTTGCTGACAAATATCATAGATATATCTGCCAATAAATCATCAAAGCAAATACTGGCTAGTTTGTTATATTTGGCATCAATAATGTTTTTTTTTTATCGTGCAGACATGACTTCAAGTGAAAGTAAATTTAAAATCGAAATCCTCCAGACTCTGAAGTAGTTTGATAATTTTCATTTTGAAGACCAACTTTAAATTAGAACTCCTCTTTAAGTCTGACCGTCCGTTTTAATTATCTAAGTATGAACCAAATGTTTCATTGGTAATTAAGGCCTAAACTTGTTGCAGAAAACAAAATCCCAAGTGTGGACTTTGCTATATTCAGCTTAATGACATTTCAGTATTCATCACACGCGACTAGTGTATCAGTCAGTCACCATGGTGGCGCTAGCTGAATAAAATCAGACTGGCTACAGTAGAATTTTATCAAAAACCGGCATGTCTAAGAGGTCACTGTCGTAAATCAATTAATTTTTCTTGTATTGAGGTTTTCTGAACACACATTTAGATAAATCAATTAGCACTACGATGGCTTTAACGATATGCTGAAGATTACAGTTGGACGCTTTAATAACCACAGAAAACAGGAAAATTAATGCCAAATGTCAGCTACAAATGCCTTCTCTTAAATGAGTCTGTCCTATCAAATCACGTGATGGGCATCTGCCAGATAAGCAAAGCTTGGGTATTAAAATGTTTACTTTCTGAAACTAGACCCTGACTTTTAGTTTATCTATATATTTAGAAATGTACCATATATCACGATGAAAGCCTCCTTTGAGATTTCTCTCGTGAAAATTGTTCACATTTTTCTTGGGCAAAATGCTATCCATAATCATATACGGTGCATTAACCGTCCATTAAAAACCCAGTTTGTAACAAAGCCATTTGTATGCATCTTATTCGTTTTTAGCAAATGCTTCTGATGATCGCCAGTCGATTTGCATTAGTAACCACGTATGTACAGGCTACCACCACCACGTTACTAATTGTACGATGCAGAATTTCCCTTCCCCTTCCCCTTCAACTGCTAGTATTCATATTACAACTGACAAAAAATGAATACGACGATAATTATAATATCGACGACGGCAATGATGATGTTGTCAAATGATTATGACTGTTACTGGTCGTTTTTACAGGAAACCACGGAGATTACGTGATCCTACCAGTTAGTGCATGTCTTGCTTCTGATTAGAGATCACCCTGAGACTTTGAATTAATTTTGCACAAGTTAAACATTACTTTAGAGCTTTGTCCCAATTTAAAATTTAGAAACGCTTCCAAACATGTCAAATAATGTGGTCGTGAATACATAAAATATCTCTTATCGGGTTTCGAAAATGAGTCGGTCAGTTCCAGACCCGCAGACCTAATTAAAAGCACGATATCTAATTAGACCTTGTTAACGACATTCTGCGTGATGAAGTACAGTCTTAATTTTATCTTGATGCCCCTGCATCCTCGTGATAAACAAATTAATTTATTACGACAGCTTTAGACCATAACAAACTTTGCTGTGAAATACAGCAAAAAAGCCATATTTAGGCGCCATTAATTTTTACAAAGCCACATAATGAACAATAACATAATAAGTTTTGTTTACTGTACAAATATAAAAAAGAATACAAGCTATCCTTTTATTTCAACCTTTTAATAGCAGCTGATGACGTTAAGACTGGCATAAATCTGTACAGGTAAAGTTTTCATGATCCAGAAATATTTCAGGATGGTCGACATTGAAACCCACCCATAGATGACCAAACACGAAATGGGGTGCAACTATGAATAGCCGTGCATGCCTTATCTTTTCCTTTAACATACGGATACATGGGACAAACAAGTAATACATTAATGCAATGAAACATCATACCAAGACTGCAGCCACCTTTTAATTAGACACAGAAACGGAAAGAAAAACGTACATTTCTAATACTATGACCGTTTCTATTTATCGAATGTTGTTTATTCATCTCTACTTAGATACTTTGAACTTGTAAGAACTGCATTAAACAGACACACCAATAATTTTGCCACAATTTCATTTGTTTTTCATTGTGATAAACATCTTATTGTTCAGTCTGTAACGTAAAATTCTTTGAATTATATAGGCGAGGGAGTGTTAGTGCGGATTAAAATAATTAACTTCATGTTCCACATTAATTGAAAGAGAACAAAAAGTATCCCTCCGCTCTCTCCGTATCTTGCATGTTATCTGGAATAGAAAAACAACAAAACAAAAATTTTCTTTATAGGAAAATTAAATCCAGCTTGAAAGACTATCTCAGCCTTCATTCCGCAAGGGAGAGAAAAGATCCGTTCTGAAGGCTCGTACATGTTTTAGTTCATTATTTGAGTATGAATCGAAGAAGAACGAAAACAAAGTTTTCTATTTTTTACATAACTATCTTCATCAATTGCACAAGAGTAAAATTACACAAAAAGTATTTTCTAAAAATCATATTGCATCAAGTTTAATAAAATCATTATGGAGAAATAAATATTTTCCAAGTAAATTGCTGTATCTTATATTGATGTAAGCTTTCATTTGCGACTGCTGCTCTCTTTTACTCTAAAAGTTTTCTTTTCGTTCAGATTGATTGATAATTGACGAGAAGTTGCATTAAACCGGGAAGGTTTGTCTTGTCCTGTGATAATATATATCTTAAAATATAAAAACGTACTGACAGATTGTCCTAACACTGTCATATACATTCTGTAATTAAAAGTATTGTGCGGTAGAACAAAGAATCCAAAAGAAAAAAAATATATTTGAAGTTCTGAGAAAACGCTTGTCATAGGTTAGTTGTACAAGAATGAAGCTGGGTTTGGATTTTAGCGAATACACTGAAAGCTGTTTCCTGAAAAAGATGTTTATTTGTAAAGTAATTGAACAATAAATCAATGCATTTAATGCGCAACTAGATCATCGACTGATATAAAGAAATTATATCGTTCCTAAAAGGAACCAGCTAGAATATGTAACTTCAACAAGTTATCAAACAAGAATCAAGGCATAGAAGCTAAAAACAAATATTAATGATATATGGTTCTATCACTATGGATAGTCAATGTAGAGAATGTATACAGTTATATACAATTGTGATCAATGTACAGAATTTGTACAAAAATATGAATAATGTATGTTTCATCCACCAGTAGGATGTATATATTCTTGAATTTTACTCTTGCAGCGATGTTGAATAATACAAAAGTAATTATTCAAAAATGGAACAATGTATCTCGTGGGGCCCAACTGACGAGCAAGTTGCATATCCGGTTCCATAGCACTTGCTGAATGGTCAAGGCGCCATCATGCATGAACAGCCCCTCCCAGTCTGTCAAAGGATCACTCGAGAGCCTCCTGCTCCCGAAGATTTGGTCCATCACTGCTAGTAAATCAAAGCCGTCCTCCAAGCCTACCTCATCATCGACCTCAGCAAACGAGTTCCATGAAACCCCACAGTTCCACGACTCCCCGTCACAGAAGGGCTAAAAATATAATGACTGAGCCCGTGTAATAAACGAGACACTGTCATGTATGAATAGAATAATATGCCTTACGCATTGTTACACATTATATAAATTCATCAACCTACGGTACGAAAGTAATATAACAACCACCCTAGTATATGAATCGACGGCCATCAAGAATAATACCATTGAAATATAAACACTCGAACATTACTCATTCTTTAATGCACGGAACGTATAATTGAATTCAATTTGCCTGTTCAGTTATAAAAAATGGCTAACTTGAAACAGATTATAGTCTTATCTAATTGCATGGGGTTATGTGACGTAGGCCTGGCTCTCTGTACAATTTATAATAAATTCCGCAACTTCCAAAATATAAAACAATTCTAACACATAAAACGGATAACAAGAAATAATGCAGCTTTGTATTTCACATAAATCTACAGCTAATGACTAGGTTATTGGTATATGTCTTTTTCAAAACTCAATACCTGGTTCGGTTGGGATGAGCCGTCTGTAAGTTTGCCTTGCAGAGTTTTTATTTTGTTCAGGAAGCGATCAGTAAAAGTTAGTGGTGTATATATTTCTCAGCATACATCAATACCTGGCTTAGTTGGGCAGAGCCTGCTGTAAACTATCTGCCATACAGACTTTTTGCTGGCCAGGAACCCATCCGTAAAGAGGACATCTTCCTAACAAAACGCGTTGTATTCGTGATTATACTGTCATAATTTTGGGCTGTAAAGTACCCTGGTTGTATCAAATCAAACCAGACAACTCGGCCTAATTGGGTTTTTTACTGCAGACACTTTGTACGTTCAGCAATGGGTAAAATGAACTCAGTATTTTGAACTAACCACGGATAACAATACACTACCCTCGGGAAACACAGCTTGGCAATGAAACCCAACTACGTTCACGTTATATATAATAGATAAACATTTTGCTACACACAGTTCCATGACATTAGTAAAAGCTTAAAAGTTGGAGAGAAATAAACTTTGCAAACAAATCCATTCAAATCTTAAATATATATCCGGTAAAATATTGAAATTGCCTCAATCTAACAACTTGTTAAAGCATAATAGTCCAATTGTGAAGGAGTCGCTTCGACCAACAGTTGCTGATCATCAAAGAATGTTGTTCCAAAGGTCATCAAGTTCAACAGGGACAAGGAAGGGAATCGGAAAAATAAATAAAAAGGATGGAACTCAGGCAGTTGACATTGATATGTTTAAAACTGATGGTACAAAAGGCGGGAAAGTACAACGTCTGCTTTTGGTTTTGTTATCAAATATTGGCATTTACGAAACTTGCAACATAATGTTTTATGTGATCAAAAGTGATAGATATATCGTGTAATGCCATGCTTTCCTGTACGTCCTAGAGGTCTAGACGATTTAATCTATATTCAATGGAAAATTGCAGACGGAAATAATTTTGATTATATTTATTAGCTACAGCCTGTGATGTCCATCACATATGTGGGGAAATTCAATGTGACATATAGAACTCAGTTAACTTCAAATATGATCTGATTATCTATTGTCATGTTCCGTGTGTGCTTGACATCTTTGATCATCGTTATTGATATACCAAACTTACATACGTACTCTATCTCTAGAGCTTATATTGAATATATTCCGACTTTTCCATAAATTTATTGTGATCAATTCAACATTCTAAAAGATCGTTGTGCGTGGATGATGTAAATAAGTTTCTCCACATATCTTTACGTCCGTGTTGGACCGGGGCAGCGATTTCCATTATGCCTTGGGTTGGATCGAATTGGCAATATAAGCTGAGAGACATCTTGTATCAGTTCATTAAGCAGTACACGTACAAGGCCTTAACGATTCTCCCTGATTCAAGATTTGACCATATATCCAGTGATATCGATATTTCGCGCGGGACAGCTTATATTTTAAACCCCTCTAAGAAAAAAAAATGGCTTGGTTCAAGAAGGCTACACAAATTGATATAGATTGTGCTGGGAACATCAACAGGGTCTGTCACCGCTATATCATCATCTTGGTGGTCCCAAGGAAAAATTTAATATGCAGCTTGGAGCGACAATATTTTACTCTGGAGAAAATAACACGCGTAATGAGGAGGAATATGTGTGGAAGTGAGCGTATATCGAACAACAGAATATTGGTTCGAGCGGGCTTTTGGATCGCTGATAAAAATTTAAATGTAAAGAATGATATTTGCC
>JAECUM010058753.1:0-15250 GCA_016617855.1 Megalonaias nervosa | reverse complement strand
AAAGGTTTGCTGATGTAGTACATATAAAAACTTAAACAACAAATATAAAAATATATTGATTTTTATATGTATTTATTTGATTTTAGTATAAGTCATGCTGCCGACGATAACGGTCTAAACGGTTCGTAAATATCAGACAATTTTAATAATTTAGGATTTCAAGGGAAGAACAAAACATTAAAATAATATAGCATTACACGTATTAATAAGAAAATATTGCTTTTATTCAGGATTTAGAAATAATAATAATAACAATAATAATAATAATAATAATAATAATAATAATAATAATAATAATAATAATAATAATAATAATAATAAATTATACTTTGGGAAGTAACCCCTATACATTATTAACCAAACATATGGTATTGGCACAAGCATTTTTGTAAAAACTTATCATACTACGTCAATGTAGTAAATTTCGTAAATTCGCTTATCGGATTCATATGTCGTTTACACCAACATGGTTAATGGATGCTTTTAGGATGAACTATGTCATTAATTTTTATTTCTCCATAAGATCATCCATGTCCTAAACATTTTTCGTCTCGTATGCATTTATATTCCTCATAAATAACCCAGTTATCCGAGACTTATTAAAAATAGGTACGGAAATTAATCTTTAGTAGATAAAAAAAAAAAATGCTGGAAAAGCTACCGTATTATGTACTCGCTTAACAGTCAAGTCAAATTGCAAACAACAATGAACCCGATCTACCGCAGCATAATGCACTCGTATAGCAGGGTCTATATTGTTTGTTCTGCCGATTACTAGTAACAAACTGTACAGTCCCAGATCTGCCGGCGCATTATTGGACGGCAGATCTGGTTCTGCGCAGTTTGCTGTTAGACTCATAAGCGAGTACAGACAAAGAACTTTAGGTTAGAGCGGAAAGAGAAAGATAATAAATTCTGACCCCTTCTTTTTGTACGTTTGCAACATCGTGTAAATAATTCTGTGTGCAACTTCTACCGATTTCTTTGTCATGCGTATTTTATTTCTTAAATTGTTATATCCCAAACCATATGTCTTGTAAGAAGATAATTGGTGAAACTACATCGACCACCCCAGTTAAATCCGACACACAAGCATACACTACACATCAGATGTGACATCCCTTGCTTTGTACAATGTCTGAAGTTGTACATTCTCACCACCATGTATGAATTTTTATCTGCACTATGCACAGTTTTCGTCAGCTACGGATATACGGATGGATAATGCTAAAGTGCAGACCCCTTCGTGATCAAAACTACATTGTCAAACTGACCATATCTTTCGAATTCCTTCCTCTGTTTCTTATACTGGTTGTTAAATTGTCTGTTGTTTGAAAATAATGTGAATGAAAACGATAGTTTACAAAAGTAAATATGATGAAAAATGACTGATACGTTTATTTTTTCAGTGCCGATAAAAGCAATGATTAATTTGCACACGGCACAGAAGCCTCGGACACAGGAGCTAAAGAAGCAAGCGTACTTGTGAATAACGTGATTTTTATTTTACTTTATAAATTTATTTTTAGTGTTGGAAAGATGCTGAAATATTATCAGAAAGTATAAACGAAATAAGACGGGGAGTATCGATGTGCTGATTAATGAGCTTCTTATTGTCAGACAAGATATAATTGTTCTTACTTTAAGTAAACGTCTAATTCAATACTTGATAGTGGGTCTCTTTTTCCTACGTCAAGTGGGGGTGGGTGATTGTTCCAATATTTAAAGGTGCGGATAATTCAGAATCCAGATATTATCGAGGTATTACCGTACCGAGTTGTCTTTCAAAGATTGTTTTTGCAGGCATTCCTAATGAAAGATTAATTAATTGATTAATACATAGGATAACATTTTTGATTTTCATTTAAGATTTAGGAAAATGTTGGAAACTATTAATACAATATTTATACTTCATAGTCTTTTAGACTTTATTTCAGCAGTAATGATGATGATGATGATGATGATGATGATGATGATGATGATGATGGTGTGTTTATATTAGTAATACAGGCTACTGGCCCATGATACATATCCATGCGGTACAAAAGGTGTTTGAGTAAAAATAAACATCGTGTCCATTGGAAATGTTAATCATGTAAGTAATCATTATTGTATATTTCTATTTGGGTGAAAAACAAACTTATATTACACGGTAATCACACGATATAGATTAAAGAGAACCATAACGCCTGAATGACGCAAACGGAAGTTTTGTGACATTGATCTATGGTCTATGTAGTCCGATAAATCAACCCACTAAAACTATACAAATCCCCCTAATACAGAGAACTATTTTTATTGCGCCACCTTAAGCCAGTCAAATCATAGCTTTAAGCCTCATTTCGCCTCATCAAATTTACCACCATGACATCAGTAACCGGCACCTGCCGACGACGGAACAGTCCCTTATCGTTTACTCCATTGTTTAATTTACTCGTCTCCAATCATAAATGCTGCGCCTGGAGTCTCACAATCAATGTACACAACTATATTTTAATAGGGACTAATGAACTCCAGGGCAGAGACACTCATGCGGCTCTGACATGAATTCATCAAAAGTTAACCATGGCATCATGGAAAATCACTAATACTTCCCTCTGTGACGTTTGCTTCTAGTAACTGTCTAATTATTTCGGGCTGATGAATATTTCCCCAGGACCGACTTCCCATAATCAAACAAGTTATCATAAAAATCTAAAAATTTCTTAAAACGGAGCTCTATAATAATTCTTCTAATTCATTATATACGAATGTATTTGGAGTAGACTTAAATGTACCGAGAATATATTTACAAAATGACAAATAAACTTTTCAATATCATGGGCATCACAAAATCCCTAAACATCGGCCCCATAGTTAAGGATGGGAGCTCTCTTCGAGTCAAACATATAAGCCATCCAGTTACAAGTAATTTGCCAAATTGTTAAAGACTTTGTTTCAAAATATGCATAGCCTTCAGCGTTTGCAAAGATAGTTTTCTGACACATATACCAAGAGTTTATTTAAATAAAATATGCATCCTTGATACTTATAATATGATTCAATCTTTACCTCTGTATGGCCATAGTACCACTTTTAGTAACTTCTGAGATAGCCACCTCTGCGAAATAGAACCGCTCCTGTTTTTTTTATATTCACTTTTAATCTCCACTTTAGGCAATATATATGCAACCTATTGAGCATATTTTGCAACCGGTGGGCAGTGTCAGCCAAGACAATTCAATCTTCTGCATACAACGTAAAATAATTCTAAGGTTTCTACCGAAACTCCCCCGTTTCCTTCAGCTAAAAGGGTTTCAGATTGCTCAGCAAACAAAGAACAAAGTAAAACTGCTAGGCTCCTCTTCAGTGATTATTCTATCTAGAGTCTCATGGACTGGTTGAATGTTTTCATTTTCCTTTATCAGGTCAACCGAACTGGAAAAATTGAATAATTCTGAACAAATACTCATAGGAAGTTGCAGACGTGATACTGCATTACACGCCAGCACTCGGATTCTTTACAAGGCACCAGAAAACTTGTATATTTTTAGGGTATAATGCAGATAAAGGGTTATTTTCTTTTGTTCAATTCATATTGATTTTGCTTGCTTCTTGAAAGTGTGTGTGAGTGTGTGTGTGTGTGTGTGTGTGTGTGTGTGTGTGTGTGTGTGTGTGTGTGTGTGTGTGTGTGTGTGTGTGTGTGTGTGTGTGTGTGTGTGTGTGTGTGTGTGTGTTGGATTTTTAACGTAGCTTTAGGGAAAACACTAAATTTAATCAAACTATCTTGATATTCTTTCAAAGAAAATAATCATCCTTCGTAACGTACACATATATGAGAGAAAACACAAACTGACATATATTGCTCGTTCTAATTAAAATATTTATATACATTTTTATGCTAAAAAATATATGCATCTGCACAATGGCATTCTCAATTTAAGTCTTCCGGTCAGATTATCAATATTGATGCATAAAACAATAATACTTAACAGATAAAATTCTACAGAATACGTATACATTTTTCTATGGGTAATGTACATGAGATATTATGACAAATATTATTTAATTTTAAGCTTCAGGTTGTACCACTGCTGCATATAATACACACTCGATTACACATGAGAGAGAGAGAGAGAGAGAGAGAGAGAGAGAGAGAGAGAGAGAGAGAGAGAGAGAGAATAATTGAGCATTTTGTCAGTGTTAAGTTGCTGCAATATGAAGATCTTACCAATTAATTTTATCATTTGTTTTTATTTTTCAATTTGTCTTAGTGTGTGCGCGCGTAAATTAAAAGCTTGTCATTACTAGTAAATATCTCCAATCATATTTGCTCCATTATTCCATACAAATAAGAAAGGAAATAATTTTGTGTTGAATTTGTGCCACCACCTCCAACCCCCACCCCCGATTGCACGTTAAAAAAAAAAAATTGATAAATATACACTTATTTGAAAATAAAATGAAAGAAACTAACTTTGCATTGTTACCATTTATTCCTTCTTTTTTAAAAGAAAAAAATATATCCACGAACTCCGTATATGTAGCGGATGCCGGCTTGCGTATGCATATTTACTGTAGTGTGTATCGCTTATGTCAAATAACAAAATCGCAAAAGAGACGAAAATATCACCCGATTGCTTGAAGGCATCTGCCATTCACGCATGATAAGTTACAAGGGGCAAACTGATCAAGATTTTATTGTACCCAGGTTAACTATTTTAAAATACATTCACTGTGAGTGCAAATGATAATCTTTTCGCTAGCATGGGTTTCAAAGGTATTATTAAAGCAAGTTATTGTTGTGTATTGTATACTATTTGCCCTGCAAACATAAATTATGATTACATATGGCAAACAGACAAAAGCCCGGGTGATGAATAAACACAACTGGCAGCGAGCAATAAACTCCTTGCTTAAAATTACCGACAGGATATCAGAAACAAAGGTTATTTTATTACAATGCAAACCAATCCCGGAAACTGACTTTGGATTCTTTTAAGTGTGCCGATTTTTTCTTATGAAGTCGGCCGAAATAAGGAAGCCAAGTTTGGTTCCTTTGGATTCTTTTAAGTGTGCCGATTTCTTTTTTTTTTTATAAAGTCGACTGACATAGGGAAGCCAACATTGATTCCTTTTTACCGGAATTAACGGGAATTTTCAAAATAAATTGAAACAATGTAACAGTTTTGAAAGCGACACAATCTGGTGCGTCGTGCACGCATATCGATATAAGGCTGAACAGTAAATTAGTTTTCAGTAATTTCATCTAAATGTTTCCTTATCCACAGTTTATAGTGTTTTATTTTTGGACAGCAAGAAGTATGTACTTCGTCTTGAGGATAAATGTACGTCATTTCCGGTTTGCGTCCACAATTAGTGGGAAATCGTAGTTAAGTGGAAGTAACAGCTTTGTATACTTCCATTTAGAGTAATTAAATTATTATTTCTTCTTTACACTTGATAATTATTTTTGTTCCTTTTGTGCGAATATAACTACTTTTAATCATGTAATGCAAATCTGATGTAAACAGAAAAATGTTGGAGTATGGCCGCTGACCTTTAAAGCTTTATGTTCTAATTTCGAATCAAGGAAAATACAATGTGCATTTCATCATTCTAATCTATCATCTATGTCAAAGGATGATATTTTTTTTTAAATACATACGTCTGTTAAAACATAAACTATTGCTGAGGCCGAATTGCCATGGATACATGTAATTTCCACATGTCTTTATATGATCCACATCCTTAATCCAGAATTTTGACAGCTGTAGGAGTTTTTTTCTCCATAGTGATTTATCTCCCTTACGTCTTGATTAGCCTCATCATTCTTCGTCTTCTGTATAATAACATTCTTGAAGTAGGTCTAGTCTTTAACACTATCATATTTGATAAAACCTGGTTCAGTGCCGATATAAGCATTAAAATCCTCCACAATTTTTTTATAGTCAGAATATTTATTTTTTTGGTAAGCTATTTCATTAATAATAATAATAATAATAATAATAATAATAATAATAATAATAATAACAATAAAGACTTTATTTAATGAGGGTAACTCAGTTAAAAAAACAGAGCTAATCTACTTTGAGGCCATCAGATGTGAATGAACAGATGTACAGAGTGCAATCAATCACTATCCATTTCAGACATATATATTCACATACATTAGTAATGTAAATATGTATTACAGACCCAGGCTAGTTAAATATACATGTAAATTGTAAACATACTAAAAGATGAAGTTACTATCAATGTTCACTAGTCAAAGTTAAACTCTTGCATAACACATACTGACACATATACTTGTATAACACATACTGACACATATACTTGTGTACAAAAATAGAGAAAAGCTGATATTCTAGAAGATTCTTTGGTTTCTTTTTGATATTTCTCCATATACTGGCCCAAGAGTATTGAAAACTATTTTTGAATAATTCTGTCTCGTTTTTGGAATGCGGAAGTTTTTGATTGTCATCGATCTAATAAGGTTTGGGGTGCTGCTGGTCTAAAAAGGTTGAGGTGCTGCTGGTTTCTCTGCATATAAAATTATTTCTCATGTAAACTGAGGCGAACCTGACAGAAATTTTAAACATTATTTTGACTTTCCGTAGGTGATGTCAGTCTTGAAAAGGCAGAATGTTAAAAGCATTCATTGTCTCTATAATATTCCCTAGTCTAGCGTTATTGTACAGGTTTGTCTTTGCAGCCTAAGAATTTTCTTAATATTACATCAGAAGTAGTTTGCGTATGGTATTATAATAGTCAAAATGAGGCTGTATGTAGCTCTTGTAAGAAGTGACAAGGTACTGTTTTAGAATGAAATACTTTATTTTTCTTAATAGCCAAAGAAAAGAATTTGTTTTCTTTGTAATAAGACTTACAATAATCAGACCAAATTAAATTATTGTCTACAAAAATACGAATAATTTTGTTTTTTTTTTCAAACCACTTCCAGTTTTTTATTAGTATAGAAAAGGCTTAAGTCATCTGTCTTTAATTTTACTCTCTTTTGCTGTGTTTTCATTAATGAAACCTTCGTTTTATCTGTATTGACAACTCTGCCATTTTCCTTACACCATATTTTAAGCTTGCTTAAGGCCATTTGAAGATTATTTTCAAATTCAGTAAAGTAAAAGGCGTTATTGTGATTTTGAATATTTTCGAAAGCTCTCTGTTTGTCTTTAGGAATGGTTTATTGCATTAATTATTTAAATCTGGAGTGAGAGAGAAAATGCGTAAAGTAAGTACATTTATGTGTCCGGTTCTGAAAAGCTTGTAAAATATATTAAAACAGTCCGATGGTAGAGAGTTTAAAAAATCAATTCATTTAAAGAATGAATATCAGATTGTACAATTAAAGCACATCCAGTAGATTGGACAATCTCTCTGCCACCCACTCTTAAAAAATTATAAATAATGGCTGAAAATTACAGAACTACATCGTGACACTCTAAATCAACATTCAGTCCCTCTTTAATATACATAGCCGTGATTAATTCAACCAAAATCTGGCAGCAACACAGATATAAATAACTAATTTAAAGCGATTTATTCATTGCCACTGGTATTAACCATTCAACGGTACGTGCCTGGCCTTGTGTTCGATGCATCATGATAGGCTAGGGTACCATGCTACCTTTCGCTGTTCGGAACGAGGTCCCCGCAATGACGCTGTATCGTCATTACTTAGTAGCTTTTTCCTTGTGTAAGTGAGCATGCTACAGTTTTCGTTATTTCTAGTAACTACTATTTGAGCAATTTGTTTTATGAAACGTTATGCTTTAACATTTTTAATAAAATAATTTAGAGGGAATTAGATCGGAACATCATCGACCTTCACCGCCAAGTCAAGCATGAAACCTCAGATGAAATTGAGAACTATATTCTGAACATCATTACAGGTCAGTAGTATACTGTCTCTGTAGATGGCGGGATTTGTGATTTCTTGATTTCAAATATTCCATAAGATATCCTACAACGTTTTAAAAATTATGCATATTTACAAATTACTTTCAATTATAATTACCCTGATATTTTAATAATAATAATAATAACAATAACAACAACATCGCGATAGGTGGCATCAACCCTGATTACAGGATGGTTTAAACAGTGCTGTGGGGATGAAAGAAAGATCAATTTGATGTGGATAACTACAAAAGATTATATTCCAGCTAAATTTGCAGTACAACTTCGTGACAAGATCTCAGTCACTTCATAATATCAGTGTATGACGATTCAACAAAAACAGAGATATAATTTATGGAAACAAAGATTGAAAATAACACAGGGTGAGTCAGTATATGTAGTTGTTGAATGACAGGTAAGAAATATTATTTAATACATCTTTACTAACATCCTCCATGTCCAACACCTTACACAAATATCAATCAATCGTGGAAACAAATTTGACGGAAAACAATGGAAATAAAATTCGCTGAAATAAAGAATGGTCACAGCTTACTTAAACAATTTTACACAAGCGAGAAAAAGCAATGCTCGTATGGAAAGGTCTGTGTTGGACACGCTGATGACCAATGGCAGGCAGAAATGTTTTTTGATTAATTTTTATAAGAAATTACGACGATGGATTCATATTTGTTTTGACATATATGGCTATGTCGATGTGCCGTTTTATATGTCGAATACGTTCATCATTTATTCCTTCAACTGATTTAGCATAATGATTATGCTCTTCAGGTAGATTCATTATACTTTGAAAGTATACCGTTGCAATTGCTTCTGACATAGAAACCCGTCGTATAAAAAGGCGATTTGATTTCGTGCATTCTGTAAAGGCATGGTGCCTTGGAATCTTTTCGCAAGAACGTTCCTGTATTTTATTTTAAATCTCAGAAAAAATAAAGATTATTTCAGTATCTAGACCCTAAATGACTTATATTAGAGAAGATTCTCTGTAATTTGTACGTATGTCTTGGGGCAGGTAAGGTTACATCTCGTGCAGTTAATGTGGCATTGCCTCTATGACGCAGAATCAATACCAGATGACATGCAGTAATGTTCATTTAAATGGGTCAGTTATAACGCTTATTATGTAAGAAGTAAATGTAATTTGTAAAAATGTAGCTATCTAAAGCGTGTAAGCAAAATCAATTGGTTGTTGAAACTGATGTTGTTATTGTTTATCTTCATAAAAATAATTGAAAGGTTCGATAAAGAGTATTATAAATATAGCAGACAGAAGTGTAGCTTGAAGCGTTTCGTATTTAACAACCTCATTATATCCATTAGATTCGTGATAATAATTAGTATGTCCATATGGCGCTTACATTTTATATAGTCCAGGTTTCTGTTTCACTAAACGTCTCACTAAACGTCTCAAGTTGTCTACCTCAATTTGCTATTCATTTTATTATATGTATTATTCCTTGTTGTTTACAAAAGCGTTTCTGGTCATTGATCAGTAGATCTGAAACACAAAGACACACACAAGAACAATGCAAACAGTCATAATGCATTGAATTTTCTTGAAAATAGTTGAAGAGTTTAGCTTTATTTCTGAGGAAAATCGTAGTCGTTTTTCAGCACTTAGAAATCCCTCAACTGCTTTTTAGAATAAAAATACGAAGCACAGTTTAAAAACTATGGACAATTATCCTCTCTACTATCTCAACCTCTGAGAAAACCCTAATATTATCCGACATATCATAAACATGATACTCAAAAGCTCAAGCTGCAAAGAACTTAGGAAAAATTTAGTGAATATATGGAGTGTAAATCACCTTGTGTATGCATTTAAAGATAAAATAATTTTTCGAATAGTTTCATGTGCCGGCCATCAGATACTAAAGTGACTCATGAATGTCATCAGCCACGTACTAGCCGTCAGATACAAAACAGACTCATCAACCAACAAAGGCTTATTCACAGGGTTTAAGTTTATACACAAAGCAAAATGGACACAATATCAGATTATTTACCTTGCTTTCCTCCTACTCACACCATCTGCGGGCCTCGACATATAAAATTGGCCCTAAGTACTCTACTGCATGTCATAAAAAGCAATTAATGGAGGCTTGAACCGCCGTGGGTCCGTAGAAAGCGTGCAGTGTCACTCGCACATAAGGGCAAGGGGGAGGGGGTGCACATACCCCTCCCCCCCATTTCACCTCTAAACAAGTTTTGGCCTACATCCGTAAAATGTAATAGCTGACCACTACACGTTTGCCCCTACCTCCCCCCCCCCCGAAAATAATATTGCTAACGCCCATGTTAGCATGCCAGACTCCCGAACGAAAGGGTGTGGTGTTTGAATTGTACTATTTGAACAAATTCGGCTACTGCCACGTACTATTGGGCAAGGGACATACATTACTGTGACGCGCATGAGGGCGTGCGTAAATAAATATTTACAAATTTAGTTGCGAATCTTCCCTCTTCAGAGGTTGATATTGGCGCCTGATAAATTTTCTCGAGCCCTGGCGCTTGCCTATGCGAAGAAGATACATACAACGATTATCTTGATCGTCTTTAATATTGCTAGAGTCGTGGAAAGCTTTCTTCAGACGTTTCACCTGTAGCCTCTTTATTACAATAATTACCACACGATTATCTTCTTGATTTACCGCTTCTCTAGTAGTCTTTCTCTGAGGACGATACACGTCACAATCCCGAATCAGCTTGCGATCGGTCTTTTTATACGCTGGTACCAAATGACCTATCAGGTATCACGGTACCAATTGTTTTTCCATAGACCTCAATGCTAATGTTTTGTGAAATAAATATACTTTCTATCCTACCTCAGCATGCATGTCATCCACTGTCACAGAGAACAATGTTAGATTGTCAATTTGACAAGGACAGAACCAGGTACTCCATTGCATTTAAGAGAGATAACTCTGCTGGAACTAGACAGGGGTAAGAGTTATCTAGTTACACCAGACACATTTTCAGTCATGTGTACCACATTTTAAAAAAATCATAAAAAATACAAAATGTGATATAGTTATGAATTAACATAATCTCACATGTTGCCAAGAGGCTCAACTTGTTTTTAAGCCTAACAGAAAGTACAACTCTTACATAATGCACCAATCACAGCTAGTTTTGTGGTTTATTTCTGAATGCAATGTTCCCTACACCTTAAGCTCCGCCCACCTGGGGTTGTACAATTGGTACCGTTATACCTAAAGCCAACCTTAATTTTTTCAATAATCTGTGATATAGCTTGGGACTGTACAAGTAACAAGTGTACTTAGTCTCGCTTGTCAAAAACAATTTTATGAGGTACCAAGCTGTGTCTTATATTAAATGTGTATGTAATGGTCTTTGAAGTATTTCAGCTGCTGTTTTCATATTTGTGCTTTACTACCAAACTACATTTTGGGAATAAAATAACTTGTTTCAACTAGGACTTGTATTTTATTCACATCAGCACTTATTGAACTTCACATGGGTGATATGGGATAAATCACATCATATCATATTATGTAATAACTAGGTCAAAGGTCAATGTACCAAATAGTATGTACCTCTTGTACTTCAAAAAGTACAATTAACCTAAAACAATGGACTTTATATTTGTTTGGTAGATGCAGAACTTAACATCAGAGACAGGTGGACATGACCCAATCTTGTTATAAAGTACAAGCTTTCAACACTTTACACTGTCTGCAGATACATGAGGTCACTAACCCCCAGTCCTCACACCACGGTCAACTTACCCATCCTCTTTGTAATACAAATAAAAAGCTTCGCTCCTTTGTGTAGTGAATAAAATTGATGCAATAAGCCAATCTGTCACCAAATATAGTAGATCACAGCTTCTAAGTAGTTATATTGGATTTGGGGGTGAAATTTGGGGAATAAAATATAGAAAAATGCCAAAGATAAACAATAAGTATAGTGAGTCAAATGGAGTTAAAAACAGGAGGAAGGTGTGTATCTAAAAGGGAGATGTAGCTTATGATAAAGGAATTAAAGGAGACAAAAGCAGCAATGAGAAAAATGAGAAGTGAAAGTTTGATGACCTTACCTTGGACAAATATATGGGGGCAGTGCCCCATAGGTCCAAGGACAGTCCGAAGGCACCTGTGCTATAACATCCCTTACATGCACCAAAATTTCAGGTGAAGTGGTGTTCATTCCCATCTAATATTAAAGGGTGAATAATTTAGATAATATAGATGCATATAGTTTATATTTCTTCTACATAAGAAATTAACAATAATGTTCTTTCAGTTGAGCAGAAAAATACCTAAACCAAGCAAAACATACTTTATCAGTTTTTAAACTTGTAAACTTTCCTGTGAGAAATTATTAAATTGCTTCTACTTACATTTGCATCAAGACTGAGAGCTAATATAATACTTCACAAATCTTCTCTTTATTTTCATAACCAATCACTGAAAATGTGAGTTTTTATTTTTTGAAATGTTATATCTGGTGTAAGGGAGATAACTGAATGATATACATAAGGTGTGGTATTTTTATTTCCTCCAATATATTATCCATGTAATATAGATGAGTTCATGAACACATGTATTAACTTCAATGCAATTAAATTATCCAAAAATACATTATTGATAAGTGAGAACCTAAATTCCAAGCTTTTGTATGTAGTGGAGACCTCAAGAGTGATGTAATTTTGCTTACTGACATGAAACAGCATATTTATTTCAAATAGTTCATGTTCTCTACAAAGCCGTCATGTGGAGTGCAGACTTCCATAAACATGCAGATATGATCCCATGCCAATTTGAATTCTTGTGATGGGATGCAAAGTTTGAAGAACAGTGTGGACTTGAATGGAAGGAATGGACAATATGTGACTAATATGGTGATCACTCAATGTTTGACCTAATATGGAAATTCCACAAGAAGAGCTGGACAGAAATAAATATAATTAATTGAAAGTCAATAGTAGGTTATAATCGGGCTTATACAAGTGTCAATAGGAAATGCTGACTTAAAGAAACTGTTTTTGTCTGTTGGTATTCCCTGCTACTTCAACAAAGGGAATGCCAGAGAACTTATCTAAATAAACTGCATGAACCATTTCAAGGCAGGAAAAAGTGTACAAAAAATGGACAATTAGAGCAGGACAATTAAAATCAAAGTGGGAAGGAATACAATGTCTTTAATAAATTACCTAAAATTACTCATACCAGATTATCCTATATGATACAAGTGATCTATTTACAAGTGAACCTAGAGTGTTCTCTATCTTGGTTTATAGCATGCCTTACAAAACCAAGATAGTGGGGTTTTTTTGTTGGTTCTTTTTATACATGATTTATCATGTTTTGCAGGTAAAATAGTCAATATTTGGCCAAAATCAACTATATTATGTTTACATAACTTATTTTGTTGCATATATGCCAATCTGAGAGCTGCCTACACATACATAAAGCCTTCAGGCAATACAAGTATATGTCTGTCATAGCTATAGTTATCAAAAGCCACCATCCAAAGTCAACTTGTGCTATTTTCTGAAGATTTCATACATTTTATTCTTAAAAGACTGTCACTATTTGACTAGAAATGTTCAGCATCCATTTGTTTTCCTACATCTAACTAGTACAGTTCATAAATGCCGCCCACATGTATGTGTTTCTATGGATACACTGGGAGGCTGCTCTTCCCTTTAGGTATCACGGTACCAATTGTTTTTCCATAGACCTCAATGCTAATGTTTTGTGAAATAAATATACTTTCTATCCTACCTCAGCATGCATGTCACCCACTGTCACAGAGAACAATGTTAGATTGTCAATTTGACAAGGACAGAACCAGGTACTCCATTGCATTTAAGAGAGATAACTCTGCTGGAACTAGACAGGGGTAAGAGTTATCTAGTTACACCAGACACATTTTCAGTCATGTGTACCACATTTTAAAAAAATCATAAAAAATACAAAATGTGATATAGTTATGAATTAACATAATCTCACATGTTGCCAAGAGGCTCAACATTTTTTTAAGCCTAACAGAAAGTACAACCCTTACATAATGCACCAATCACAGCTAGTTTTGTGGTTTATTTCTGAATGCAATGTTCCCTACACCTTAAGCTCCGCCCACCTGGGGTTGTACAATTGGTACCGTTATACCATCAGGTTATCCAGACGAGTCCACTCCTAACTGGATCATCAAATTCGCAGCGGACAGAAGCTGGTCCAAGCTGAACGTTGCCGTTGAAATTTGAATGTTATATATCCAGAATTCCAATTTCACGTGTTGAATAAAAAATGCTCGTCCTTAAAGTTCCATTTACTAGGTCGAGATTATAGATTATATCTGTTGAATTAAACAATAGTGGTTAAAAGTTATATTTTCTATGTCGAGGTTTTAGATTGTGTCGTTTGAATTTCACGGCGGTGGTTGAAATTTCAATGTCATACGTCGAGAATTCCTAATTTACGTATTGGTTCAAAGAGTTTATGTTGAAAGTTACATTTCATATGTTGAATATTTAGATTTTATCTGTTGAATTACACAGCGCTGGTTGAAAATTTGATGTCCAATGTCGAGTTTTTAGATTGTATCTTCTGAATTACACGGCGGTTGTTGAAATTTCAATGTCATACGTCGAGAGTTTCAGTTTAACATGTTGAATCACATTAGATTGTATCTGTTGAATTACACAGCGGTAATTGGACATTTTATTGTGCTTGTCAGAATTGTTATTTTTATATAGCGAAATGATGTGTTGATGTTAACAATAACATTACACAATGTCCACTTTAACAATTCAAAATAATATCGAGTATTTAGATTCGTGTATTTAATTATGAGGCGCCATTACATTTCATGCATTTACAGTTTGAAAGTTACCATTCACAGGTCGATAATTACTATGAATTTCTTCGCTAGAGGTCGCTCTCGTGAACGTACTGCGTTATTTTTAAACAAGGAGGCTGCTTCTCGTTGCTGTGAAACATAACAGATGAAATCTAAATACTCGCCATATGAAATGGAACTTTCATCACAAACAGTTGCATACAACGTGTGAATTAAGGATTCTCGACATATGATATTGGAATTTCAACCACCGCTGTGTAATTAAACATATACACTGTACAACGTCGACATAGGAAATAGAACTTTAAACAAGCACTGTATAATTGAACATATAAAATCTAAAATCTCGATCTAGAAAATGGAACTTTAAGGACATGCAATTTGATCCAACACTTGATATTGGATTTATCGACATACGATATCGAAATTTCAACTGCAACTTTCTCATTGGATCAGCTCATGGGCGCCCGCAGGATTTTTTGCGGGGGGGGGGGGGGGG
>JAECUM010058752.1:0-12966 GCA_016617855.1 Megalonaias nervosa | reverse complement strand
TTTTTTTTTTTTTGTTTTACAAAATACTGATTGGTGTTTTAAGTTCTACGATCTCACATACAGATTTATATTCAATAATTCTCCTTGTAAATCCAGCAAGTGTCCGATCTGGTCAGTAAGTTTGAAATGTATCCGTGACAATAGCGGATTATGAACTCGCAGATAAACGGGATTAATTGGTTCTGATACAATTAAATGTCCTGGAGGGACTTGAGGGGTAAATTTGTATAAGCTGTATCCCTGCTGGGCCTGATTGGATTTTTCAAGGTCTACTTGATAACTTCCATCAATTACGTCGCACACAAGGTTGACTGGGATCGTCGATGTGATATTTACAATACTAGGTGAAACATGGCGGCCTCCACCGTATTGATCATTGTTGTGTTTGAGAATACCTGGCGGTGGGGCTATTTTTCCCATGGTTCTAGAACCTTTGGAAAGTATTTATCGATGACGCCGCCGATTTCTTGTCTTGTATCAAAATCAAGCTCAGGTAAAAGTGCATCCTCATTATCATATAATTGCCCGTAATGTCTCGGAAATAAATCATTTAAAATTTCGTTGGATTTTATATTTACGATGATAACTTTACATACATAACTTCGATCTAATAAAATCTGATATAAATGTTGAATATTTTCTATAACTTCTCTTTTTACATCATCGCTGTAGTTTTGTACTAACAGCGAAAACAGATTTTCTATATTAGTGTATGTCCGAATGTATTCAGGTTCAATTGCATCGGCAAATGATTTAATAAAATCTGCGTTAACTTTTACTCCAACAGCATCGTAAGGTTTTGAGAGGTCTGGTACTGAGATATCACGCAAATGATCCGTTATATCAGGATACATTTTCTTTGGCTCCACCAAGAAATCTATAATGATTTGATTACGCGTATTAAAATACGTTCATGGTTTTTGTTTTCGATATCTTGGAATTCTTGTAAATTGTTTTATTGTGAAAAATTCACTTCGTTTTGGTTGTGATGGACCTTGATAAACCGGTGGATCTTCTGGCCATCCTAACACAGATCTGATCGATCATTGATAAATATCTACGGCATAATCCGGTGAATTTACTTCAATTACGGCTGATAATGTTGGTTCATGCACAGTAATAGCTATTTTGGATTCTTTTCCTGTGATAGATTTAATTCTGCGTTGGAATTCATCGTTGATCTGTTCTATTTGATAACTGCCTGTAGGTATACTTACAACTTGCCAATCTGGAGTTCCATCAGGTTTATTTTTATACACAAATGCTAACGAGTTATTTGAAGGTAACCCACCGAATGGTTTTGATCTAATATTTGGCCAGCTGTAATAAACTCGTAATTGTGCTAGCGCTATTTCTTTGGCTGGAATCGCGGTTGGAAAACTAACGCTAAATTCTAGATTGGTTGAACTCGCTGATATCATCATGGTTTTCAACGGAGTTGTATTAGTGACGATCTGTTGTAGTAATTCGTTTGTTGACATTATTATTTGTTAAATCCCTGATTCTAAATCCCTGATTTTTTTTATCAGGGTTTTTCATCGCTACATCTAATGCCTCGTTGTAAATCCCTGATTGAAAAATCAAGATCATTTCTGTGAAATCGTTATCCGATATTATTCCATCGCTGAGATATGATGAAATCAACGATTATAATTTTAGAGTATGCGCTCATAGCCGCATGCAGTTTTATTGTGTACTCGTGCAATTTTGTATTTGCGCACGTAGATATTTTTTTCGCGATGATATTAAGAATACCAGCAATTGTTGTTGCGGCTGAAAAACAAATTGTTACAACCACTGGCGATGTCATTGTTACTACTGATAACAATACGCCGGTTCCAGCGATAACAGCGGAAGCAGAATATACAATTATGTCAACGACAACTCAACTACACGTCTGCGATATTTTTTTACTTTCACTGTATACTGGTCGAATATGTTTTTCAGTTGTGTATGCCACGAACACACTTGCTCGTATCTGAAACGTTGAACGTTGATTGTCATTATATTTAAGTAGGTGGTAGTTTAGCGACTAATTCAAGACACCAATAGTACAACACTGGGGTACCTTTTTCTTCGGGTTCCACCACAAATGTTTCTTCGTCGTTTTGATTTAGTACTGTTAACAATACAGGAGAAGATCCACCTGACGGTGTCCGCCGTAAAGTTGTTGTAGATACTGTAAATCCTGTAGCACCGATTACTGAGAACCTGTATATATCGGTAGCCTCAGCGCGATGTTTGATGGATTTATTGAGTGATGTCCATAATGCTGATCCAGACGCTACTGTTTATACTGCACTGTCGGTAATCTTTTTAATATCATAGAGTTTAGTATCAACAATAGCTGAATTTCCAAAAAATTCATTAATGGATCTGTTTACGTTTCTACGAAAATTCAAAAACGTTTGTACGTGATTATTAATCTCAGTTTTAAATGTTGTCATTCCATCATTGATTGTTGTTAATGATGTCGTCATCGGGATGTTGCTATCATCGACATACTTTTTTCTTGCAGCGTCGAAATCCGATTCTGGTTTTCTGAGATTATTAATACCATTATTGTTCAGTGTAGAAATGCACGCATTATACCACCGTTAGCTAACACAAACTTAGATTCTTGATCATTGACGTATTTTTTCGTTGAGACGTCTGTATCTGTGGCTGGGTTTCCAAGGTCTGTAATTTTATTTCGATCCATGATAAAGTCGTCCGTGAATGCATCACCGGTTTTCTTGATATAATCGTTAACTGACTTGCCGGAATCTTGTATTTTACCTTGATCAGTAAAAGTAACGATATTATTAACAACCGCGGTGGGAATTCGTATGAGCACATCTGATAGTTTTATGTTACTTGTTTTTAATCGTCCTTGTTTATCCTGAAAAACAACGACTTCATTTTGATCCACGCTTGTAATCTTTAACAAATCATCGATTTCATTCCTCAGCTGGTCAAGAGTTGCATACTTGGATAAGTCACCTTGCTGGGTTTTACCGCGAGAAGATCTTAGCAAATATCTATCATTATATTTACTAATGTCTGTTTAAAACGTCGAACAACGTGGTATATTCGTGTACGATTTTATGAGGTGGTTTTGTTGACGATGATACAGCGTCGAGTACGGCGTGTACTTCACGTCCACATATTGGCGGATCAGTTATTGTCTGTGTTGGTAATGTTGAATACCATACTGGTATATCACCGGCTAAATTACTATATCGTAAAATTCTTTTGGTGGTGCCAGTCCATACGAATCGAAATAAAGAATTCGACATGGATCAATCGCGTATGCGACCTAATAAGTACCTGGACCAGAACTTCCATCGAGATTAATGATACCTGTTTCAACACTGTTTGGTTTGTGCGATAATTGATCACGAATAAAAACACCTTAAGTTTTTAATGTTTAGTTGCTTAGCAGCATCAAGTAAATCAAAATTGGACATAGGAAGAATCAACGAAGTGTCCCGGGAAGTCTTAAACCTTTTCCGTACCACGAATGGGGAGTTCCTGGCAGTCTTAGACCCTTTCCCATTTTTTTTTAGAATTTGTTATTCCTTTGACTGTTGCTTTCTTTAATGCCACCCCAGCAGCAGTTCCAGCAGCACCAAGTGCAGCTGCTTTTGCAACAGCTGGGGCTTCAGCAGCTATCAACGCTGGTATAGCTGCAAGAAGTGGAAACATACCACCCGTCTTAGCGATGTCTTTAATGGCACCCGCAGAAAGAATAAGTTGTATGCCGGTCTTTGTTTGGCTTTACTGAAGCGCTTAAGTTGACGTTCTGATAATGATAGCTTATTCGGAGCACCTGCGATCTGTTCTCGCTTTAGTGATAATTTTATTCCACAGTTCTCTTTTGATACTGATTGTATTTTTTTAATCTGACCAGGAGTCGGACTGACACTAACATGATGATATGACACTATAATTATCATGAGTGATCTAATTTACATGTTTTCTACTGGGGCATCAATAACTCTCATTCGTCCACCAACACCTTCAAGCAACATTGTTTTGTCGCTGAGTATAACAGCGATTACTATATAACCACCAGCGGGTAGTCGAGCTACACGAGCTCGAAAGTGTATATCAACGACAAATTGTCTGAACAAATCCAAGTGTTCCAGTGAGAAATAATAGATCGGATACAGCGTTGTAAAATCCCCTCTGAGATATCTGTAAACCTGAATCAACATTCTGATCACGCCCCATGAATGTCGTCAACCGATGATAAGCGCGTGCAACATGATTGTTATCAAAATTCAGCAACACTTCTTCAGAAGGTTCTTGATGTCCATTTATCCTAAAAGAAACTTCACTAACTCCAAGCGTATCTAACACCATTAGATTTCGTCCCGCGAATCTACTCTGGCATTTTCCTGAAACGCGATGAATATATGTCGTGGTGCTGACACACCCTGCTGTGATGATATCTGCCATGTGAATAAACCAGCAGCATTACTTTGAACACTGTCTGTGGTCATCGTCAACCATGACAATGTTGATTTTCCTCCATGCTCCATAAAAGAGAGTAACCGTTGTTCTTCGGCAAGTGATGGAGTCATTAGTGGCATCCACAACGAAAATTTTGTTAGTATTACTTTACCTGCGTCAACTGCAGCATCACGCCATATTGCATCATTGTCGGTGGCTTTTCTAACAAGCACCACTGTGTGTTTAGCGCCAAATATAACATTCCTAATATTTCTGCAGAATCCAAATATATGTGACAGTGGAATCACACATGAAAATTCTTCATCGCCGTTTAATATTGCTCGACACGCCGCAAATCCCAAGTTGAAGTTTTCATTCATTGATGCAACTTCAGTTCCAGATGCATTTAGTGTTACGTTTCTGCTTTCTGGATGATCAGTTGTATCCTTTGCCAACATCACTGATGGACCAGCTGATCTCGAGTAATCATCGCTGTATCTTGCAAGGCTAAGTATTGTTGGGGCAACGTCAACGTTTTCCAGGCATGATTCACTATTTTTTCCGTCAATGATGTATGTGGCACTGTTAAATAACGCCATGACGCCATTATTAACAAAACCAACTCGATCACCAATTCCGTATGCTGTATCATCTGCTTTTAAAAGTCTACCTTCGATCTCAATGAATGTCCTAGCTGGCAAGAAATATCTACTTGTATCCTGAACTTGTAATTCGATTCTTCCTCGTGCGTTAGGTACACGTGCGTCATAAGAATAATACTGATAATTGCGCACTGACTCATCCTTGAGTATTGGTGCGTCCATGCCGAATGCGAGATCAGATACACGTTTGAACATCTTTATTGTATTTATTATTGTCTAACACGAAGACCACTTCCCGCTTTTAAACTTGCAGTTATATTTTTATTCTTTTTCACCAGCCAACTCTGCTAATTTTTGATTTGCAGCTTGATTTATTATTTTACTAACGTTTGCAGGCATAATATCAGTGCTGGGTAATTTTACTGGCTGAGGTTTTCGTCGTATCAATCGTGCTAGTCTATCCTTGATTGCTGAGAGTGTTTTGCTAGCAACATCACCAACAGCACCAATACCTTTTTCACGAACAACGTCAATAGCTTTCATTCCCAGTTGCTTTGCAATCGGTATTGCTTTTGGGGCTATCCTTCTAAATAGACCCTAAACAACATCACCGAGTCCATCCCCGTAGAATGCTTTATACGTAGGTAATCGCGAATTGATCACCCTGACCACGGTCGGTCCACGTTAAGCATTATGTATGATCATCTTATTTTCTTGTCACTGATCTAATTGCATACCCTAAATCACTGTGGTAATCATCGGTGATTTCATCAATAAGGGACTGATAAACATTAATATCCATGATACCGCCTGTAAATAATCTCTGACAAATAGCAGCTCCTTCATTAATGATTTCTGGGGAATTATTACCTGCTCGTTTTTCACCGATTAAAATTTCTAATCGTTCAACATCAGCAAGAACATTATCAGGACATGGAGTAATAAAACCACTTCCAGTTGTTTCTGTTTTACTTGGTGAACGAGATTCCCTCCTTAGTGAAAATTCCCTCCCTGGTGAATGTAATTTCTTCCGTTTATCTTCTTCAAGTTTTGACTTCATTTCTTCTTCTTTTTGTCTCCTTTCCTGCCTTGTTTGTCTAATATACTCATCTACTGTCTGGTTAAAGGTGTCAAAATCATTAACATCTTCATCAGATCTGATTTGCTGAGTATCAGCAGCGAAGCGATATACATCCCTAATCCAATCGGCAGATCTCATATTTTTATATGTTCTGGTTTTACATACTTATCTCTATTATGATATCCAAACGCAGCAATATCAAGTAATTGGTATGGGTCCTTGATAGCGGCAATACCTTCCGGCATAAAATTATTTATGATGTTAATTCTGGCTCTTGGCGGAGGTCGTGGTCGAACGTCAGGTGGTGGTTGAGGAGGTTGCCTGGGTGGTGTTTGAGGAGGTTGAAGACGGCCAGCAATATCAACAGGCAATGTCTCAAGAGCTTTTTGTGTTGCCTCAGTTGCTGTAACAATTTTCTTTGTTGGTTCGACAATTGGTTTAAATAACTGTTCTGTACCTCCTGCAAATTCCACCTGAGACTCCTGAGGAGCTTGTAGTTGTTGCTTGACAGAATCACGGACGGGGAAATATTTCTTAATTGACTCTAGTCGCTCTCGAGCTAATCTTGCTGTGTGAGACTCCATTACTGATATAACAATGATTTAATTATAGCAGCAGAGAGGCTGAAGACCAAAAAAAGTGACCAGCGAGTAAACGAGTCGCATATAAAAAAAAAAAAAAAAGCGTCAACGATAAAGTAACAAAATGAGCTAACCCAGAGAGGCTTCGGTTCAGCGTTATTGACCTTGTATTTTCATTTTTCGTAGGAGGTTTTTGTTTTCGTAAATAAGGTCTCCAGCAAAATGGTCTGTTCAGCCTCTCTGCTGCTAGTCTAGAGAAGGCCAGATTCACGAAGCAGAGAACAAATGTTACCGCGGTAGTCGAGTAATGTCAAAAAAGACGTCGTTGGCACTTGTGCTATGCTTGATGAGTGCACTATTCCCTCCGCCGGGTTTCGATCACAGACAGTTGTTCAATTACGAGTCATTTCGTTCGGTCTAGCCCCAGCACCGAAGGTCTTCGCCAGAGCTATGGGTGTAGTAACTGCACACTGCGCACTTGAAGTATCTGAGGATTCATATAGTCCCATTCTTCGACAACTGGCTGCCGCACAATAGAACAAACACTGTTTAATACGTCATCTGACCCCTTGATGAGCCGTAGTGACTCGTTTAGAGCTTATGCCCAACATAGGTCTGGAACCACACGAGAATTCGCCGTCGAGGTCGAATTACTCAAGGATTGACTTTTCAGTACCACCTCAAGTGGTGGTACAACCAAGACCAAATTATCATGGGAGTTCCTTCACATGCTCCCGAACCCCACTCATATCTGTACACCGACTCGTCAGGTTCACGGAGTGAAGAGGCTCACTTGGAGTTGGAAGGAGTACTTCTCCAGGGACACTGTTCCCAGGATGAGCGCCTTCTACACAACAATTAGGACTACGTTCTTCGTCCTGAAAAGGTGCATAAATCATGTCAATGGGATATCCCATCATGGTCTCGTCAGACAACAGATCGTTTGTTGTATACCTCAGACGATAGGGAGGTACTCATGCTCTTTGTCTGCGTGCAAGTCTGGAACCTTCTACACTTGTAGAGTCAGAAACAAGGGATTAAACTCAACAGGAAGCCTCCAGTTTCCCCAATCCCAGACCAAACACCTTGGTAGTGGACTCCTGCAGCCAGAGGTAGGATTGACTGTTCGTTGTATGCATTATCTCCATTTAGGTTCATTCCACAGGTACTTCACAAGGGACGGGTGGGGGCCCCGAGTGGCCGTGTGGTCTAAAGCGCTCACCGTTACAGATCACTGCCATCTCAGCTCGGTTTGTGTGGGTTCGAGTCTCGGGCTCTGCCAATGTGGTTAGGTGAGAAAGCTTGCCAGTAGCTTCTCGTGGGTTAGTGGTTCTTTCTGGGGTTTTCCCGGGTTCTTCCTCCACCATTTATACTGGCCGCCACGTATAGCCTATATTGTGCTGAAAAATGGCGTTAAACCCTACAACAACAACAACAACGCAGGACGGGATATTCACAGTTCGGATTGTCCTGATATCACGTCTGCGACCTCAAATGACTTGGGTCAACGATCTCTTCGACCTTTTGATTGACCAGCACGTGGCATTACCTCAGTGGAAGAGATTCTTTTTGTTTTCGCAACACAAATATTTTTCTTTTCACACCAATTCTCCGATTCTCTACCTTCACGCTTAGCTCATGTCGATTGATATGCCAGGCGCAGTTTTCAGCTTTTATCAGTACTTCCCACCCCGATAGACATTGACAGTCTCAGTCGCATCTGTGCTGGGACGATCAAGATAAACTCCTTTGCCCAGTTAGAGCTCTGAAATTCTATTTAGCACCACCCCTCCATGATTAAACTGATATTTCGGCATCCACGATCTCTAGATGGAATTCGCTCAAGGTGACATCTACAGTTTCGTATTTTGTATAGGGTTAGATTTTTAAAGGAAAAGAATTTCTCTTTCCAAGATTTCCTAACTGGTTATACTGGGGGGGGGGGGGTATATAAAAAAAAGACCTTGTATATCTCGGGTATTTTTAAAAGAACGTTTAATTCCCTTTATCTTGGTGTATGATTCATGGGTGTAATTTGGGTTATAGAGTATACAGCTTGACCTTACTTCAGATGTACACCTGTAAAAAAAAAAAAAAAAACGGCCAGCTCAGCATGGTCATTTTCACTTACTGGGCTTCAGAGGATAATTGTTAAAAAGGAGCCGATAACTTCTTTTTTTTACATTTGATATATTTTGTAATTCATTCATTCATTGCACTTTCAGAAGCAGGTATTGTCTAGTCTGGGAAAATTCGTTTACCATGTTTCAGTATTGCTAAATATATTGTATTTGAGACGAATTCAGCCTAATTTTTTTTTGTTTTTTTTTTTTGTTTGTTTGTTTTTTTGGCGCTGTCATTTTAGTCGGCTGTGTGCTATGATCATGTACAGTTTCCACAAGTACAACAGCCAAATAATTTTCAGCCACAATACATGAAAGTAACATAAAGGTATTCCAACATTCTCTCCAATGTGCATGCTGCAAATGCAAACAACTTCACATTAAACCTGTCACTGTCTCAGAACTTCATATTATATATAGAGCGCACACACCATCACCATTGAGAGCTTATCGTTCTCTCACTGAAAGAGAACTCTCAATCACGTGGATAAAAATCAACGCTATCGCTACGTCTTGGGCCTATTTCAGTCGATTATTTTGAGAAGATTTTATGGAGGTTGCCTTTTGGCCACCGCACACGACCTACTCATTTTGCCACGGTACTTATTAAAACAGAGACAATGTATTTTTTTCTCTGGGTTAAACTTTATACACAAATAGTGACCCAGACTACTGCTTACAGCAACATTTGAGTTGCGAGCCAATAATGCGAGCAATTTTCTCTCTCTCTCTCTCTCTCTCTCTCTCTCTCTCTCTCTCTCTCTCTCTCTCTCTCTCTCTCTCGTACTAACAAATTTAGCTTAACAATTGTGACAAGTAACGTATTACTGATATTAAAATGTAGTTTTGGGGAGTAAAACCAATTTTAATTATGTTATACGTAGTTGTCACTATAGGATGCCCTCTTACAACACAGGTCTCTAACGCAACTCATTAGGTCTCACTGGACAGTTTATCTGGTGAAATTTCATCCGACAATGACCTATTGCAGAAAAATGAGAATAATTTTACACTGAAGATACAAATAAAAACAAACTAATGATTTTTGTAGAAAGCATGCATGTGAGATTTCGACTGCGGCAATCAGGTTAATTCATTATACAACTGGTGGCTTTTATACTGAACCAACACTACCACCAACCCCTCTTTTTTACATTCATTTTTGACAGCAAAGAGCTATTTTGAATATTTTCCTGTGACAAGGCAGCTAAAACAATCAGTATGTGCCTTATGCATGAATAAAGTTCACTAGTACTATAACAAATTAGCATGCTTTTCATCACCCTCAACCATCTCGATTTTTAGATATTTACCTCTGTAGCAGACGTACGTTAATACGTAAGCCAAGTCAGCTGTTCATTTGCAGCCCAAGTTACGCATTTGATCTCCAATGCTAGTCTAACTGTGACAGGCAGTCACCAAACAAGCCAACTCATTTTCAAGCCAAACTCAATGTAAATCTAAACCATATTACAGATTTAGCATCTGTGTGAATTTATAAATGTTAGGCTTATGCTAATTAGGTTCATGCCTTCTACCTTAAAAATTAGGGAGGTGTCAAAATACGAAACTATCCAGTGAGACCGTAGCCAAACATCCTGTAAAAGAATGGGTACGAGCTCTTGCGCATGGGCCGATGATGTAGATCAGACTGGGTCTAGGAATTTCTAAAACATTCAGATGGGTGCATCTAGCACAGACGAAACTATTTTAATTACGGAAAGAGTAAGCTTTACAACAGAGACAGTTAAGTATTACATAACTAGAATTAGTTTTACCTCACAAAAATACATTTTCTTACTACTACAATCTGATTAAGATCAGATCTCCACTGATCTACGTGAAGATCTAACAGCGACTGCTTAGGGTCATGTTCTGGTAACTTTTGAATTAGCCAATGGAAATGCAGCTTTTAGAAATTTGAAAGTGAATGAAATTGTTCGGCACACATTGATGCTCTTCATCCATACTCCCAAACGCGAAGATATAAGATTTTATCTGATTGGCTGACAAAATTAGCGATTGTGGTAATAACATAAGAAATATATACAAGACAACGAATGCATGAAATAACCCACCAATATACTCCTCTACGTGAATTTAACATCAGAGGGCGCATAGGTATAACCATTAATGGAAATTAACATTGGGGCTGGTATAGCTCTCTATGGGAAATTAACATTTCAGATGTAAGTATAGGGGCTCGGTTCTTTAAAATTGATGGGTTGATATATTACAGCTATGGAATTTAACATTGGTGGTCAGTAGCGTACTAACGGGGGGGGGGGAGCGGACAGGGCGCCAGAGATCTTGAGGCGCCAAAACCACGAGTGCCAGAAATCTTGGGGCGCCAAAGCCCCTTAGGGCCTTCATCTTTGCCCCTGGCACTATTTTCCCTTAGTACTCCACTATCGGTTGTTAATGGTTCCCTATGGGAATTGAACGTTGAAGGCTGCAACAGCTTTGTACAGACATTTTACATTACAACAGGATTGAGAGAAGAACAAACTCGTGCTTAATAATAAAGAAAAATATCTTCTGTTACTATCCAACACTAGAGTGAACAGCATTTGTTATGCCAGTAATACGCTAACTGCACTGTTGGGTAGCTTAATAACAGGAGCAGCAGAGAGGGTGAACCCTACAACTTTGTAGAGACTTTATTTTTGAAAATTAAGGGTTCCCTGAAAAAAAATATTTTTGTTTTAATAATGAAAACTTCTTTAATTGACCAGATTTTTTCACAATCTGGTCACGTGCGTATGTCATTCACCCTCTCTGCTGCTATAAATTAAACAGCCATTATAAATATTATCAATAATGAGTATCGGAGAACCACACTCAGCTAAATTAGCTCGAGAGCGACTAGAGGCAATTAAAAAATATCTACCCGTTCGTGATTCTGTTAAGCAACAACTACAATCGCGTCAGGAATCTCAAGTTGAATTTGAAGAGGATACAAAACAATTATTTAAACCTATCACTGAGACCACTAAAGGTATTCAACCTGTGTTAGAGAAAACCGCTGAAGTAACTGGAAAAATAGCAGAAGGAACTGAAAAAATAGCAAGAAGAACAAAAAAGACAAAAAAAATTTTACGTGAACTTCCAGCCGAAATAGCTGCTGCGATGCCAGTTCCGGAAATACCTAAAGATGAAGATCAACCTGAAGATGATGAAGCAGAAGGTGCTGAAGCACTAGATCCTGAACGAAAGAGTCGTATAATAAGTACTGATGAATTGATAAATAAATTTGAAGAAGAAACTGTTAACATAATTAAAAATTTGAAAATATATGAACTAGCTGAGTTTGCTGTGGATGGTTTTAGTCAAAGAGATAAATTAATGAAACTTGAACACGCTAAAGATATTAAAAACCGTGAACAATGGAAAAGATCATTATATCGCATACGTATGAATGTTGAACAAGCTAGAAATGATGATCCATTATATCGGAATTATACTAGTGAAATTAATGATTTAATTAAATCAAGAAAAGAGAAGGAGGAAGAACAAAAGAAACAAAAACGACAACAAAAACCTCCAAAACAAAAAACATTTGAGCAATCACTTCGTGATTATCCAGAACCACAAAAAACACCACCGAAACCAAGTAAAAAAACACCACCGAAACCAAGTGCAGAGGAAGAAGAAGAATTTCAAGACGCTCCCGAAGCAACTGGAAGTGGTTTAGGAAGTGGTCTTATTACTTGTCCCAATAACGTTCTTGCTGATGTCGATCGATTAGAAATTCTCATCGGAGGAAAAAGAGCTGGTAATAATTCCCCAGAAATCATTAATGAAGTAGCTGATATTTGCAAACGATTATTTAGTGGCGGCATCATGGATATTAATGTATATCGATCTCTCATTAATGAAATCAGTGACGATGTTACTTATGATTATTATAGTGATTAAGTATGTAATTAGTGATAAAAACAGTTAATAATAAAATGATCATACACAATACTCGTGGACCTACCATGGTCAGGGTAATAAACTCTCGATTACCTGTATACAAAACGACCTACGGAGATGGATTAGGTGATGTTGTTCAGGGTCTGTTTAGAGGAATAGCCCCAAAAGCAATACCGATTGCAAAGCAGCTAGGAATGAAAGCTATTGATGTTGTTCGTGAAAAA
>JAECUM010058747.1:0-13057 GCA_016617855.1 Megalonaias nervosa | reverse complement strand
ATATATATATATATATATATATATATATATATACCTCTCCCTCGATAACTCGCGCACGTTGGGGTCCAAAATCATAGACTGCACTATAAGCAAGGGCACGAGTTACCGAGGGACCTCCAAAAAACCCGCTAATCATCCAGAAAACAGTGGGGTGGGGGTGGGGTGGGGGAACTGGGCTGTTTAATGGCTGATTCCTTGTTTTATAATCGAGTCGAGAAAAATTGTCAAAATAAAGCAGTTTTTCTGATGAAGTTGTTCGTTATTATCTATATATCACATTTATTTTCAGAATGTCCAACATCTGAAAGATCGATAACATGATTGAAACTGGTTTCAGCAACCAAACATGATACACAAAAACGTTCCTGTATTACATCACGGCTTTTTGTTTTGTTTTTTAGACTGGTTGCTGGAGTGATGTGTAATTTAATAGTGTTTTACGAAACTAGAAGTCTTCATGGCAGAGAACCAGACTAATTGTTGATACACTACCAAAGAAGATTCCTTTTTATCAAAAACACGCAACATTTATTTCGTGAGACAGTCATCTACGTTGAAACTCAATTTTGTATTTTTCAAGTAGTAAAATATTGATGCCGCGATTTCATTGCAAAAGTAATAGTGAAACTTCTTATCATCTTTGAGGATATCTCTACGTGTAAATTCATGAATTCTCTGAAACTCGTTTTTTCAACAATGGTCCGTATCTGTGAAACAAAGCTCTTTATTTTACGAAGTCCTCATTTCGCTTGGTTGCCTTGCTATCTTTAATCACATTTATGATTGAGCAGGTTAATTTAAGGTAGTTTAATTAGATATGTACACAATAAAATGTATCACAGTGTTCAATTGATCAACTGAAATGAGTTACCAGACATACGACCAGTGCCGCTGGTTCTTAAGCATGTAGGATTTGTTTGCCTTTTGACTTTTTTTTTTAATTCCACCTGCTTTATTTGATTCAAAAGACGTAATTACCGTGATAATAGACATGGAGGCCTGCTTTTTATTTAGTGCAACAACAGATGCTTCCGCTAGTTTGATATCAAAACACAGTGGGCAAATAATTAGGTACTCAGCGAAGTGCTTGCAGACATAGCTGTAACAGTAGATTGACACATTTTACGTTTAATTACAAGAGGACACATTGCATTTATGATGATTACACTTAAAAGAAACTATAAGATAGCACTAGAACACAAATTTCAGTTGATAAAAAAATTATTTAATTGGTATTTATTTATTTAATTACTGCCTCCACTTGGCGTGACATTTTCATTGATCGAAATGTCCTTGAATATTGTTAATTGCGGTTTACTAAGAATGTCGTTTGAAAAGAAAATGCAACAAATTATATAACTTTCATTAAAAGTCGATATTTCATAATGTTGATTAAAATTTCCAGGTCCTATCTACCGTTTTTGATGATAAAACGAGCGATATACCAAAAGTTTCAGTTACCAATTTCGATCGCGATTTTCTTCAAGTTCAACAAATAGAGATCAATTCTTTGGTATTTTCTGGTTTAAAAAATGGGATCCACATCTGACCCTGCGTTATAAGTGGGTTTGCGAGTTATCAGGGTGAGTTATCAAGGGAGTGGTCTGTACATATAATCTGATTCCACAAAAATCCACACCACGCCTGACCCTGCATTATAATTGGCTTTGCGAGTTATCAGGGCGAGTTATTTAGTGAGTGGTGTATATATATATATATATATATATATATATATATATATATATATATATATATATATAATCTGATTCCACCAAAATCCACACAAAAAATTCCAAAAATCACACCTAATAAATTTCCTGAGCTGTTTAGACTAAGTGCAATAAAAAAATCTGTATATTTAGCTAATAAACATAAAACTAAGTTACAGTTCTTATTTTCAGTTTTACATTATAACTATCCAACAACACAAACAAAAACCTAAAACTTATTTCATCATTATTTCATGTTTAATAGCATGCATAAATAACTAACATTTACTCTCCAAGTCTTGGTCTATAGAAGAATGACTAGTCAGGGTCGACAAGATCCAATCTGGGTCAAGGTCATTCAGTTGACGGTTGCTCCAATTAATAGCTCCATCTGAAATAGGGATGAACATTTATTCTGCACTGTCATAAGAGTCGGTTGATCTTACAGAGGTTTTCCCCAAGTTCTTCCTCTACCAATATACTAGCTACCATATCGTACAGCATATCATACATTTATCTATATTATACATATATGTACATATATCTATATTATTAGGGAAAATGACATAAAATCCACAACAAAAACATCTTGAATGGTGTAAGCATTTTAGAAACTGTAAGACATGCAACACCAAGATGCTGTGCACAAATACCAAATATACTGTCATGAAATTACCTGTTCTCCTTACCCCCCCCCATATATATATTGTTATGTATATTTAATTTAATTGTTTGTCTGTTAGTTTTAAACTTTTTTATTCCATTACATGCTATTGTAATGTAACAGTGTTTACTGGACTTGACCTTGTCAGAATTGAGTTCAATTCTGTTTGACCTGATTGACATTTTTTAAATTTTTATTTTATTTCACTGATGTAAACAACTTTTTATATTTATTTTTTTTATCTTTCTCAGAGCAAGAATCACTAAGTTGAGTCAAGGTCATACCTGTACTATGTGACAAATATCATATGCCAATTGGTAACAAACTTCTATATTTTCAGGGGCCCCGAGTGGCCGAGTGGTCTAAAGCGCTCTCCGTTACAGATCACTGCCATCTCACCTCTGTCTGCGTGGGTTCGAGTCTAGGATTCGGCGAATGTGGATATGTGAGAAAGCTTGCCAGTAGCTTCTCGTGGGTCGGTGGTTCTTTCCGGGGATTTCCCAGTTTCTTCCTCCACCATTAATACTGGCCGCCATGTATAGCCTATCATGTGCTGAGAAATGGCGTTAAGCCCCACAACAACAACAACAACAACAACAACTTCTACATTTTCCAAAAGAATGAACTTTTGACACTCATCCAGGAATCTGTTTTGCATCTTAATTAGTCATATAACTGATGTTTTGATAAAGGTTTATTCAGTTGGGCTTAAAACATTTGACATGTTAAGTTGTATTATGTTGTGACCAGTTTGGGCTGAATTTTTATTTTCTTCAAATTACTGAATTCAAGTGATTATTTTCTCTGGAAATACAAAAGTGCTCTGACAAAATTCTTGGATAAAGACATTCATTGGAATTTATACTGAATTCAAACCTGGAATAATATTTCTGTGATTCAACAAGAGACTGTTGACACACCAGCACTTCACTGACTATAACAGACACATCATCGTCTTCAATTTTGGATTTCATCGGGACTTGAACTCAGTTTCATTCAGGACTTTTTATTACTAGGATTTGTGTTTTTAATTCTTGGATTACAATTTAGATATAATGTACAAAACCATAAGTTCTTTATTTTCATTTTTCACTTTGTATTCTAGGGATATAAATTATTTGTTACATTTCACAAAGCTTGTTGTCTTCACTCTTTTCTGTTGCTTATTTTAAGAGCATAGACTCGTAACAAATATATATATATATATATATATATATATATATATATATATATATATATATTTATATTTATATATACACACACACACACACACATATAGATATATATAGATATGTATGTATATATTTACCCATGTCACAGCTTGAATGTAAAAACCAATCTACTCCAAAGCCAATTGGAGATACTAAGATAAATTCTATCTAAATCTACATTATGTAGTTGAACTCACTTTCTCGATCAAAACCAATCTGTTCCAAAATACATCCAATGATTTTTTTATTCCCCTTTGACAAGCTTTCTCCCAGAGGTGTTCCCAAGTCTTGAATTTCCTGCAATGAGAATGGACAAGGTCTTGTAAATTTAACTGTGGTCAAAGGGAACAACCAAAGTTCTTCTATGTGTTAACAAAACACATGTATAGGGCTGAATCCAGATGGAGATTTGAAAGAGGTGCCAAGTCAAAATGTGTATCAAATCAGCCTGAATGATCACTCTGATCACGTAAAAATTCAGAAAGTATGGACCAGACAACAGCAGATCTGAACCTACAGGACAGGAGGGTCTTCCTCCTGAAAAGAGGGATTTCTCCCATCCCTCCCATCACTCACTGAAATCTCGCAAATAACTCAAAATTATTATGAAAAATGTTATTTTTTTACATAATTTTTTTCACACCTTGCTTCCAGTGTAGCATATTTATGGCAATACTGCCTGTGATCATGTGTCTGTTAACTAGTTGAAGAAGGCCAAGATGATTCAGTTGCTAATTTTTCACCCAGCATAAAACAATTAATGCCCCTTTGATTCTGTTAGCAGGTTCAGCTGGCTTTACCATTTTAAGTTTGTCAACATGCATGTTTGATCAGCAATAATGCCAAAAGTATTAAAGAGATTAACTGATTATGGTTTGATTACTCAAGAGCTCAACCAGCATAAAATAAGGTCAGTTTGGTCTTGGTTTTTAAAGTTGCAAAAAAAATTATATGTGTGCATTATCTCTCAATGCTAAAATGCCAAAACCTAGTCAACCAAATATCATATAAAATTCAATGATGGATGGAAACAGGAATTTCAGTGGTTGGAATCTAGTTGAAAGGACATGAATATGCATTCTACCCTTCCATAAAGCTGATTTTAAAATCTGATATTGTGGCAAATATGACATTATACATCAAGCAACATACTAAAGATTATCAAATGAAACAAGAAATAGGCCATCACTGAAATAAATGTTAACAAAATCTGCATCAAATATGAATAAAGATATTTGTGCTGGCTCAAACAAGTTTTTCCAGGTGGATTTCAGATGGGTTTTAAAGCTTCATATAACTTAAGTCAGACAATGTTTGCCAATATAATCTTCCATTTACAATAACAGAAAATTTTTCAGACCCAGTCTACATAATTTTCCATGACTCAGAAATCACACACTTCTCATATAGATAGATGAAAATTGACAAAAACTACTCACATAGTGACCCAAGTTTTGTATCCTTAATGGGACAAGAAAATCAAAGACAGAACAAAAAAGAAAAGCAACAACTTAAAGGCATAGTATTAAGTACAGGGAAAGTTGCAACCAGATCCTTTGATAATAAGAACTACATCATATCTACAAATCTTGTCTCTCTTAAACCTCCACAGTGGCCTAGTAGTTTGAGCATCTGCATCTGGTGCAGGAGGTCACGGATTCAAATTCCGGCCAAGTCATACCAAAGACTTATAAAAATTGTATTAACAGCTACATCACTTGGTACTCAGCATTCAGAGGTTAGGGTTAGGACTGGTCTGTCTGGTGTCAGGATAATGTGACCGGGTGGGACATCATGCTATCTGTTTGAGGCATAATGCCCCTGTGCTAAACATCACTATAAACTGCCACACTGCAGACACTGTAGCGATAAGACTTAAAATTTTTTAAAGCTATGTTAAAAATCCAAATCACACACACACACACTTAAACCTTCCCCATCCCTGAGTTAACTAGATATCTCAATGGTTCATTCATGTAAAATTGCACCATGCTCCCTCTGTTTAACTCTTACCCTCAAGGAACAAAACATACCTGCTTGAGCAGCAACCTGACTAAGTTCTCATTTTCTTGAGCAACAGCTATAAACAGTGGAGTTTCCTGCGCTTGTCGAATATTCACATCAGCTCCCAATTCCAGTAAACATTGGGTGGCCTTGTAAAAAATAAAAAATAATCATGAACATATACAGAGAGGATAAAACTATATTCTTGTTCTACATTAAACTGGAATATATTTCCTTGTGTAATACAAAAATTGTGATATTTTATCGAGTGGCAAAACCATATGTTAAAATGTAATTTTTTGTAACACAGCATGAAATGTATCTAGTTAGTATGCAGGAAAAAGAATATTTTAAATTTAATTATATACCAAACATGTTTCTGAATAAAACTTTGAAAATTAAATTCACTCTTCTGCACACCACCCCCAACACCCTTTTTGTAAGTTCACTTAAATTTCAATCATATTTATTGGTTGATCGTAAAAAAAATATCACGGATTTCAGAGTACAGTAGGTTTGCAATAAAATAATTTTTTTTGACAAAGTAGTAAACTATTTTACCATAAATGACCATAAAAACAAGTCTGAATAAATGATGCAGGACATGAATTTTTACATTTTTGTCACAGTTGTTAAAGGGACATAACTTTGCAAAGAAGCAAACACTGATGAGTCAAGCATCTTGGGCAAAAAATAATTTCCATGTCTGACACATAAAGCAGTTTCTATTTATTGTTCAAGCTTATAAAATGCTCATTGTTTTTCTTGCTGCAAGTAAAACTTCTATATGCATATACAATCAAGCATCACATGGCACAATTTGAGATCTTATATTTCCACATGTGAAAACATAAGGGTATATTTTTCATGTGTGAAAATATAGGAATTTTAAAAATATTAAAAACATTTCATCAATAAATTTCAACAGTTCACAATGAAGTATATAATAAATGTAACTTCATACTTTATTCTGGTTTTAAAATTGGTAATTCAATGTAGAGTTGGGTTTTTGTGTACACTTTTATCATACTGAAACAACATATTTCCCTAGAGCCTTCATTTGTTTTCCCACTGAATTTGAGGTCAGCTTTCATCTAATTTTTTCAATGTACACTAATATACCGTCTTGTATAAAAGATCCTGTCATTGGTAATGAAGAGAAAATGATAGACTCTTTTTTGTAAACAGTCTGAATCAACTCAAGTGTTTCAAGAGTAGTGGACAAAGGCATTTATTCACAAAACTCAACAAAAAAAGTGTGCATTCAAACTCAATTCTGACAAAGCCCATCAGAACCCATTTTCTTACAAATAGTGTAACAACTGAAATATGACTTGTGTCAATGGAAACTACTGAAAAATTAAAAAAATATAGGACACTTATTGTATGTATGTCCAAACTTGCAGAAGATCTGAATCTCCAGTAGAGAGTATTTGCTGTCCAATAAAGGAGATTTTTATCAACATATCTACATATTCCTAAAACAAATACTTTTACCTAAATTTTAAATAAGCTTTTAGCATAGGAAATGAAAGGAATCTGGGCAGGGGAAGATTTCTTTAATCTTCTTAGGAAAATTGATAAGAGGAGTTACAGTAGCAGGTTGTGAAATAAACAAGGCATTCCTTCTCATGTCTTTATCCAAGTCAGATATCACCCACTATAAGAAAATATAATATGTCACTGTGAATTTACTCATAATAGAACTAAACCATGCCTATTAACAGAGGACAAATTATCTATGAAAACAATACAAGTCTAACCACTCCAATGGCCTAGTGGTTAAAGCGTCCGCCTCAGATGCAGGAGGTCACAGGTTCGAGGTCTGCGACATGATGCCCATGTGCTAGACATCACTATGAACTGCCAAAATGCAGACATTGTAGTGATATGACTGAATTTTTTTTAAAGCTATCTTAAAAATCCAAATCACACACACAAATACGCACAATACAAGTCTGCATCTTACAAAATAAAACTGTTCTAAAGAGATTTATTACTTAGATCTATAGAATCTTAAGTGTAAAATTACTGAAGGAGATTAATCATTCCATAGAATCTAAGATGGAAAATTGTTTTTTTCTTCAACCCAATGCAAATTATCACAAAACCATACTATCTTTATTCCAAACACTTAATTAAGCAAGAACACCACAGAATTTATGTTGAGCTCTCAATCAAAACATTGTTGTAGAACGTGGGACCATGGCCCCAAGCTCAAAAGGTCGAGCAAGTTCTATTGCAGAATCAAAACTTTTGCTTCATAATGATTCATCCCAAACATGAGCAGAATCCATCAGGAGGTTTACAAAAATATCAGCAAATTATAAATTTGAACCAAAGCTTAAATACAAGTTTCTATGTGACCTTGACCTCAAAATCAAAGAATGAGTGTGGATATAACCAGAATGTAAAAAGGTCTCTGAGGCCCATTTGGGTGGATCAAGATCAGGTCTCTGAGGCCCATTTGGGTGGATCAAGATCAGGTCTCTGAGCCCCTTTTAGGTGGATATAACCAGGTATACCAATGAAAATGCCATTGAAAAGGGGTGGAGTCATACCATCTGTCTTTGTCCATCCAACACATACTTTGGACTTGTGTTCAACATCATTTTTGGGCTCAAAATCTCTCACTGGTATTTCCAGTAACACTTTTCCAGTTCCAATAGTATGATAAATTTCAGAATCATTGATATCATTGCTATAATCAGCCAGTACTTGCCAAACAGAATTGTCATCTGAAATGAACTATATTAGGAGTCTGCCATTTGGGTTTTGTTTTTTTTTTGTTTTTTAGGAAGTTCGTAATTTAAACAAGCATTTGTAAAATTACTTCCTTGATGCATGCAAGGTTAAAACTAGGACAGAATGCTTGTTACCAGGCTCAAAGTACCAATCAAATATAGTTTAACAACCACTCATGTCAAGTGGAAGTACAGTGTAACCCTGCTATAGCACGCTCCGTTATAACACGAATTCGGATATAACACAGTAGTGGTGTGGCTCCCGAAATTTCATACACATATATTTATCTCGTACATGAAAAATAAAATTCTTTCTTAAAAGTATGAACAAACCCCAAAAAGTTTATTATCATTTTAGGGAAGAGATTGCATATGAACAATACAAGACGTGGCTACTAAAATTTTATATGCATTTTTCTCATACACGAAAAAATAGTGTTTTCTTCTTAAAAGTAGAAAAAGTAATGTGTACAAATTTATTCAGGAATCGCACAGGGTTTCGCCAATGTCGCAAATTGTGATTTTTTTCCCTTATTGGCAGCAAAATATACCATCTGCCGATTTTTTTTATTGGCAACATTATTGGCTGTTTAAACTTGTATATACAACAATTGGTTTGGAGTGGAGAAATTCAGAGGCCCCATGAATGAAAGCCATAAAGGTGATATAAAATACACTCAAATTTATCTATTGTTACATAAACAAATTCTTTGTCCACATTGACAAACCATCTTAACAGTCCATTGTTATATCATAATCCGCTTATGTTGACACCTAGCATGAGTACGGTATGTTTTGAGATATCCACTTTTTTTTTCTTCAAATTTACATTTCTGGTAGCGGCGATCAACAGGACGGGGCATTATTTCATAATCCATCTTTTGTTGGATTTTCGGCCACTTGCTAGTAATTAATATATTTACATAGACTGACATTTGTATGTGGATGGTAAGTAAAATTCCTCTTTTTTTCACTCAGAATTAAATCCTTCAGAACATTCACGTTTTCTGTAGTAATCCTGTCATCAGACCAGAACACCTGCGTCTCTATCGTCGATTGACCCTTTCTTTAAATTTCTGACGCATGCGTGGAAGGCAGCATCACTCCACTACCATAAATGTAAAAAAAAAAAAGCTCACACTTGTCTATTCAATAGGCAGGGAGGAACAATAACTACAATTGACCATACGACGGCCAATTCATTTAAAACAAAAATGTACCCAGATAAAGTAGTTGAAATTCCAAAGAAAACATTACTTTTGAAGCACCAATTATTATGAAATCGTACTAAGCAAATGGGAAAAAAATCAGTCTCAATCATGCAATACAATTTTTTGATGTTGCCGCCACAATAAGAAACAGGCATTTCTTTGGTTCTCCAAAGCTGTCCTTTAGCGGTGACTTCAATAACGCATGCACCCTTCATCAAAGAAAGCCGACTACAATCTTCAATAAAAACAAAGAACCTTTCTTCAAAGGAAGTCATTACCAAACTTAAATAAAAGCAACGGAATCTGATGGATTGTTTCATTTTCCAACATGACTGGAACATTTTTACTGTACCATGAAAGTTTCGTTTTTACAGGAAAAAAGTTTATGTTTACGAACTCTACCGACGGGGGCTTAAAACGTAAATTTTTACCGACTTCGGACGTACTTAAAAGTAAATGTGCTTCATCATTCGTTACGTGATTGTGCTATTTTTTCCACTGAATTCAGACCTATATGACCTGTGACAAAATTACAGAATATTTTAAATCTCTGTGTGTGCATATTTTCGATGGAATTACTTGTATTGTGGATTCAATGTCTGTGACATGATTCGCGGGTGAGTACACGGTGTTGATACTTTATTCATTGATATGCATTAGACATGTATATATAAACAGTATACACGTATATGTACCAATGCGTGGTTCTCTGAATAAAGTAAAATATTATATATGCCTTCTCTATTTTCACTACAGGTGTATTTCTCATTTAATATGCATCGATTTAAGATGATAACTGTGCCAATGAAGCACGTATTTTTGCGCCCGCATTTATTACCTACCCCTACCCCCGCACACATTTTTCGGGTACATGCATCATTTTCTTCTGTTAACTGACCTGCTTGCTTATAACACGGTTCGGTCTATAACATGGTTGGGTTCTATGGCTCCCAACTACCGTGTTATAGCGGGGTCACACTGTACCTAGATCATTTTGAAACTACAAACATTCATGTCAAATGGAAGTACATGGGTCATTTGAAAATACAACCATATCTGTATCAAGTGGAAGTTCCCAGGTCATTCAGAACTACAACAATTAATGTCAAGCATTGAGAACTACAACTATTCATGTCAAATGGAAGTACCCAGATCATTTGAAAATACAACCATATTTGTATCAAGTGGAAGTACCCAGGTCTTTAGAAACTACCTCACCTATTTCTTACCAATATTTTGTGTTAAGCATTTTAAATGCTAACAGTTAAATACAAATCGTATACTGCAAATAGTATATTTTTACATTCATGACTTTGAACTAATCTGCAGTTCTCGCACATCACTATTTTCCAGGTGCATGAATTCCTCCAAATTTTGCATGATATGTGCACTTGCACATGCCGACAGTATATCTGAAACTTCTCACATTTTATTTTACCTCATTAATCTCCCTTGGGCAAGTACAATTTTCCAGTCAGCTTGCCCTGAAGCTGACTTTTACAAAGTTAATAAAGCCCTGAATATACTTACAGGTATATTCCCTCTTTGGCAAGCAGACAACAGCATGACTGAATATACTTACAGGTATATTACCTCTTTGGCAAGCAGACAACAGCATGACTGACTTCAAATTCTGTTCCTGACTGAGTACATACAGGCACTCGCCTGCAAGATCCTGTAAATCTGAAAATAATTACTGGTATACTTTTCCGTTGAAATGTGAAGCTGGCAACAGAACAAGTCCGACATGCCACTCACTGAGACAATGTAGTTCATAGTTTGCATTACAGTTCAAAAATTTATACATATACAGCTAATCCCCAACTTACATGATAGTTGCATTCAAGAGTGTGGTCATGTAAGTCGAAATCAAATAACTCAAAATGTTTGGTTTCACTGCCTTTAATATTCAATTAAAAAAATATAGTTCAATTAACTTTAATACCATTCATCTTAGACGTTTCTGAATCAATAGTTTTTTGCTTAGACAAATGATATTTTTGTATTCACTAAAAGAAATTAAATTTTAAAAAAATCATATGCAATCACATTCATGCAACATTTGCACAAGTCGAAGTAGGTGGATAAATATGAAGTAGGCGGATGCCTGTATCTAAAAAGAGCATGTTCAGTACATCAAAAGGAATATTCAGGCACATTTATAAAAACAATACATCAGACTTTTTCTCTTGCTTTCTGGGTTTACTGAAGACAGAAAGCTATTGCATTTGAGCAAGTCCTCCCCTAGCAAAGATGTGACTAAATTTCAGTGAAATCTCAGTGAAATTTTTCACTGAAATGTCATTTCACAACAATAATGGTATTTCACCAAATTTCAGTGAAATTTCATTGAGATTTTGCCAATATTTCTGAAAATATCAATAGGATTTTGTGGTCGAGATTTTGCTGAAATTTCATTGAAAAAATATCAATGAGCAACAGTACTTCACTGATATAAAAAGTAACCTTATTTCATTTTAATATATTTTATTCTTTGCTTCTTGTACATTTTTAACAATTTCAGCAAAATTTATATTTCTTATTTCTGATAGCTCTAATTTTATAAGTCATTTTTGAAAAATAATTTCTTTCCACATTTTTTCTTATGTTTCCTTTTTTATAACCTGAATTGGGTTTTTAACTTCCCTCTAACAACAAGACTGTTTTCAATTTTAAAGCAAAATTCCACTTTTCTCCTGAATCCAATTTTCATCAATATGGCTTGTTTTTGTCTCCAATCCAGTTTTCAAATAATCGTCTGTTCAGTCATATTCTGCAATGATCCATATAATACAATTCATTCCGTATATTATTTAACAGATGATCACTGTAAAGAGCTTTGTGACTGGTCAAAAGTTTGTACTTGCCCAAAGAATCTTCACGTAATGCAAACTGATGGGAATGAGCATGCTTGCCAAGTATGGCATTTTGAATTTCCTGCAGGACACTGACACAAAAAGTTTGAATAACAGTTTCAGAAATGTGTAGAAATGAGAATGGCTTGAATGCAATTGGTCAATTTGTAAGAAAACCAATTGTCAGGACTAGCATTTTGCAATTTTTGCCACAAAGATTTGAACCATTACCAGCACTACAGCAGCATCTAATGTGTTAAATGAGAAGGAATTGGGCCAGAAATTTCTGTTTCAGTGAAATTTCACTGGTAATTCAATGAAATTTCAGTGAATATTTTGGAAAAAATTTTAGTGAAATGTCACCAAAACTTAAGTGAAATTTTAGTGAAACCTTGCCAAAATTTCAAAGTGTTGGTCAAGATTTTAGTGAAATCTCACCAAAATTTCATTGATATTTCAGTGAATCTAATATTTTGACTAAAACTTGCAGTGAAATTTCATGAAATTTCACCAAAATACTAGTGAAATTTCACTGAAATTTCAGTCATATTTTCACTAGGGTCAGGGGGCCCCAAGTGGCCGAGTGGTCTAAAGTGCTGTCCATTACGGATCACTGCCATCTCACCTCTGTCTGTGTTGGTTCGAGTCTAAGATTCGGC
>JAECUM010058728.1:0-17745 GCA_016617855.1 Megalonaias nervosa | reverse complement strand
GTGCAAAGTTCAGAGTTCTGTATGAGTAATTCTTTTGAAACCTTTATGTATGGATTTTTTTTTTTTTTTCTCGACCAGAAGAAGAACACATTCAATGAAAAGATGAACCAGCTAGATAAAACTAACGATCATGAATATTCATTGTTGTGAATACTGACGTCGGATAGTCACCCAAGGTCATCTTGTTTCTTTAAAATGCCCTGAAGAAATGAACTTAGTGATAGACAGCTGAAAAGCTTCAATTTTATGGCGCGTGACTGAGGTTAATATTACATACTTGTACCAGCCACGCTTTTTCGGCGGCTCCATTAGATATTCATTGAATCTGTGCATCTCTCACCAAAAATAAGTGTATTTCACTGGGAAACAAACAAATAAAAACTAGATGTTTATATATAAGAGCTACATATAAAAGTAAATAGTTGTCCACATGAATTGTAAATTCGCGATGCAAATAAAATTGATGACACCTTCTTTAAGTGTGTATCGGAGCGAAAAACGTGCAACTTTGAAACTGAATTTAAAATGCCGTTGTGTAAAGATTCATGGAGAAGATTAATATCAGTGTTTATTGAATAATTTATTATGAAAGTGTTATTTCGATTACCAAATTACTGAAAAGTTATTATTTGCTATCTAATATGAGACAGTATGTAATATGGTCCCTCTAATTTTATATGTTCTAAAATAGGTTCTTTTTCATTTACAAGGATCTTCTCTGATGCTTTGTTCGCATGCCAGATAATCCGAGGCTGATGGATAGATTTGACTAATGTGTATTTTTCTCAGGTTTACGAAAAGTCAGCGTCCAATTTCAAAAGGAATATTATATTTAATCACACATGATGAACAAATTGTGTTTTCGTCCTGTGCCGTCAGCGCTCAGTTGACCAAAGACATCAGAGAAAGAGATAGAGAACTGTGAGGAGTGGGATGGGGTCAAGGCGTCATCTGCACGTAGTATAAAGTACGTATAGTTTTTATTTATGTGCAGAAACATGAAACATACACATGTTTATAAACTGACTAAAGGAACGGTAAAGAACGCAAACACATTGCAAATGAGAAACTAGCTTTACAGCTCTGCTAGCCAGGGCAAGATGTCTGATGCTGACAGGAGTAAAGGTCGATAGTCATGGTCGAACTCACTCCACGTCATCACCTATGCCATTGATGGTACAGTAAGTTGTATGAACGCCCTATAGAAACGTATCTTAATAAAAATTAACTTGGAACTATTCGCAACTTAGTGTGAATTTTTTCTTTATTAAAGAGATCATTAGTTGACTATGTTTTATTTCAGTAGACAACGTGAGTGAAAAAGTCTGTTATCAATTTTATAAGAATGGAACAAAAATGCTGCAGCCGATCCACTAGCTTTAATACTATCGAAACAAAAAAATTAAAAAAACAACTTATTTTTCTTCTTTTTCGAAGAGGTTGGTGGACCTCTCACAGAAAAATATATTACTCAAAGAAAAAAATTTGGAATGATTAATTTGGAATACAAATAATGTTAATACATTCTTTTGCACAAAGTCAATACGATACGTTTATAATTACTTGTATAATTCATGGAAGTCCATATTATTCTTAATATAAAGCTGTTGTTTTTTTTTTGTTTTTTTTTTGTTTCATTATGACTCATCATATGATTATCTTACAGTCGGTTCCACTTACAACCTGAACCCAATCTCTAGAAGATACGTTACAAAGAATTCATAGCCTTGATGAATCCCAGACTGTGCACATAGTCCGGATGCAGCCCCAAAAGTGCGGATCATTCCTGACATACAAATTATCATTTTGAGGAGAAAATGTTTGCATCTTTTTAAAACTGGTACTCATAAGTAATATTGTTGCTGAAGGTTTCTTTTTTGCATATAAGAAACATTTATACCTTCTTCAGGAAACATCTTTTTATTTCTGGAATGCTTCCACTCACGACGAGAAGTTCGATCCGACTAGCCTATTTATAAAACAAAGAATCCCACTCTCCACCAGTTGATAGCTTTCTAAAAGTCCCTCTGATTCCGTTCACTATTTCTAATAATGCATTGTCGTCTTTAGAGTACAATTGTCTGTGTCCAGCAGTGAGTGATACTGAGCGCCACGCATGTTCAATGGATTCTTTTTTAGGGAGAAATTTTCTGTTTGTCCGTTTTTGGTGAAGTTACTGGTGCCTTTAATAATAGTCCTAGAGGATTAGAGGAACTAGAAGAGGACAATTTGGTGGTTACGGGATTTTAACATTTGGTCTTGGACGGTAGGGCGGTTATGGAAATTTAAAATGACTGATGTCACTATAGGGGAATTTAATATAGATGATGGGATGGTATAGGTGTTACAGGAATTATCGACGGTTTAGTGGACACTGGGATCGGTCACTGTGGTGGTTATGAGAATTCATAGCGGTTATGCGAATCCAACATTATGTTTAGGTCAGTACGGCGGTTATGGGACTTTAGTAATACATTGGTCACCGTGGGGCCCTTTGGAAATTTAATATTATAGGTCAGTGGGTGGATGTGTGCAAACTGAACACAGACGAACATAAGGACGGAGGAACAAATACCGCCTATTTACAAACGATCACTTACTGTTATAGACCAACACACCGCCTAACGATTTAACATCCACAGTTAGAAACTAACACTGTATGTGTAAGAAGATGTGATATATTACGGTAGATAACAAACATATATACATATACTTACAGACAAATAATCACTCTATATAAACCAATGTTTAAGGGGGGGGGGGTATGTGAACTTGCAAAGACGGTATGATACGATAAATAATACATTCACTCCAACGCTTATCGTTATAAACAGTATGATGTTGGGGGTATGATATCATTAATCCATACTCGTACACATTAAACATCCACACATTTACAAACGAAGAAACGGACAATAGAAGGTAAAAAGGGACACTTGTACATGCAAATACATGAATATAAACAGACAGAAGATGGCAATGAATGCTTAGTATTCTCCTTTGTCTAGAATATTGGAGAGGCCCTGAAAAGGATTGTTGGTTGGTTGCTGGCCGGACTTTGCACCTCTAAAATAGGACTCGACTGCCTCGATCTCCAAATTTTCAGTCTGGTGGTAGTTGTCCTTTCGTTGCTGTTGTTGATGTTGCATTTGTTAAATCCATGATCATGACCCGAGTCATCATCAGCAATAAAAGCTGCGTCTTTGCACATGCTGAGCGTGTCTGTATGTGTTTTTAGCTTCTCTTTTACGTGAGTTCTCTACCTAGGATCAATAAGACTATGTGTCCATGTTGTTGCTCATTAGTTTGTTGTTCTTTTATAAATGTAATTCTCTGAAAAAGAACGCATGACATTGCTGACGGGAACCACCCTGGCATTTTGGTATGGATTTCGTATTGTCGTTTAAAACCATTTTTGCTTAGAGATATTGGTAGTCTTCGGTTTCTCCCATGATTGTGAACTCGATGGGATCTGTAGTAGTAATGGACAACACTGGATGGTATTATTCCTACGTGGATTCTTGCATCATTATCATTGTGGGTGGCATGGCAAATAGGTCGAGCTCAGTCTTTGAGCACGCGCATAATCTTTTTGAGTTTTTATTTAGCAGTGGAAAGTGTCAATTACTGTTCTACCTCTTATACTTGCCGTGTCCGTGTTGTCTCAATTTCTTCTAAGTCTCTTCTTTGCTGCTGTGTATATGTCAGAGTAACTGCTACGACAGATGTGTGATCTGGTTATCCAGACTTTCCTGCGATCCAAAGAGTTCTTTCCTTGTCTGGATCAGCACATGTTTTCCATGCATTTAGTAACTCTGTTTCAGATTCTGTCGATCGACCATCACGTTTAGGATGTTTTCCTTGCGACAGAGCGTAAGTTTTCAAAGAAAGCAGTCCTTGATGAAAGAAATGTTCCAAGACTGGTAGAACAGTACGTACGACCGATCGGAGATTACTATTAAAACCGTATTCACGTTGTCGAGCTACACATCACTGCACGAGACATACATCGCTACACGAGATACATGATGTATATTGCCTTCAGCATGACTTACGATTTTAACATTTTACTTTGTCTTGCCTTTCAAAACAGAAGTGTAACAATCCTTTGTAGCAGAATTCTTATTCTACATTGTAGATGCTGCATTATATATTGGGTAATAATTTTAATTTTTAATTTTAATTTTAAATAGTAGTAACACGCGCTTACTTAGGCAGCCAACAGAAAAATAATGAAAAAAAAAACAAAAAAAAAAAAACAAAACAAAACAAACGGAATAATAGCTTTTAAAATTCTTCAGAAATCATACTTGATGGTGGACCAATTTCGAAACGTTATAGGATTTCTAGGTAACTGCAAGAGTTGAGTTAATTACTGCATGGTAAATTAATGATCTGAGTTAATTACTCCATGGTAGATTAATGAGTTGAGTTAATTCCTGCATGGTAAATTAATGATCTGAGTTAATTACTGCATGGTAGATTATGCTGATAATGTTTCTTGTTTCAGTAGAAGGTAAAAGGTATGCTATCTATTATGAAATAAAAATAAAGCATTTAGCAATACAAGCTTTATACTGCTTTTGTTTCTAACGATTTTGTCAGGTAAAAGTCTATTCACTATCAGATATTCGTGAAGTGAAAATATAAATAATTAAGTCTGTAATGTCTAAATGATACATTTTGATGGCAGACCAAGTAATATTCTCATTAATTTATTCAGCAACATGCTACATGTAATTGTGAGAGCAGATTTACGTGGTGCATTATAAATAAGGTTAATCACATTTTTATTTCTTCACTCGACAATTGTCGGCAGGTTACGGAAGCTATGTTTTGTACTACCTGAAATGCGGGATGGATGAAATCTAGGCTTCGTCATTGTATTTTGTTATGTAGACAATGTCGTGTAATGTTGAATTTCGTATAGACTTTACTCTTGTTCTTCAACGATGTTGGTTTATGGTCTCTATCATGATGTTTTGCTCACGTTTGTCCATGGCTACAGATTTAACAACATGATGGACCTGTGATCGCTCACCTGCCTGGTATATTTCAATGCAAGAAGAGCTGGGTAAGATTCCTAAAAGAATGATTCCTATGGTGTCTATAGAATATGTTAAGTAAATAATTGTTGCAAGGTTCCTATCTTTTATTTATCGTAATCCGGATCTAATGGCACATCAACATCATTTGCAGAATACTGAAAGACATTTATATACTAGGATGCATTCTGTGAACTGGAAAAAAATGATGAGTTGCTTTTCTGAGAGAAAGTTGTTTAAATGTGTGTCTACTTTTAGTAATGGCTCTCAAATATTAAGGTTAATGAGAATCACTTGTATAGATCTGAAAGCTCTTTACGCCACAGTTTTACAGTAAAATTTGGTGAAATGATGTTGATTTCTCAAAATAAGTTGTCTCAAGGTTGTTCTATATTCAGTAACAAAAGCCATATTTAATGGTGGATTGGCATCACGTCCAAGAGTTTGAATACCTTAATGAAAAGAAAACGATCAAAAATAGCCATATTTGTAGTAACGGCCGCAATAGTTAATTGCAGATTGGCATCAATAGCACAAACCAGAATGGCTTGCATCAATAGCACAAACCAGAATGACTGGCATGAATAGCACAAACGAGAATGACTTGCATCAATAGCACAAATCAGAATGACCTTTGGGTCGGGGTCTTTCCGTCAACATTAAGTTACATTTGACAGGGCTTTTTTGAGAAGCTGCAGGAAGACAGATTTTCGGAGATGAAGTTCTTTAAGTGTTTGTCTTTTTAGGTAATGACGTGTATATGTGATAGCGGATCAGCACAATTTATAACATTTAGAAAACCTTTATGCTAGAATGTTTTCTGTCAGCCTTTACGCAAGGATGTTTTCTGTCAGTCTTTATGCAAGGATGTTTTCTGTCAGTCTTTATGCAAGAATGTTTTCTGTCAGCCTTTATGCAAGGATGTTTTCTGTCAGTCTTTATGCAAGGATGTTGTCTGTCGGCTTTTATGCAAGGATGTTTTCTGTCAGCCTTTATGCAAGGATGTTTTCTGTCACACTCTATGTTAGGATGTTTTCTTTAAAAATCTAATTCTATTTAGCTGTTTTTGAGGAACAGTTGTATATCGTTTTGTTTTTTTTCTTCTTTTAGCAACGCGGGTTAAATACGGATAGGCATCAAATCAACACATTTTAAAGACTTTAAATGCCACCATTGCACCCGACCCACCCACTTCTCCGTAAAATTACGTGCGAATTACTAAAGAGTTGAATGTGCTGATCTCGCTTATTATCAAACACACATTCACATTTGACCAAAACTAGATCAGAAATTAGGCCTCAAAAGTGGTAACAAGCAGCCTGTCAGATGCAAGATCACCATATTAGTATATACAGATCTCGCTCATTATCGAACTTGTCCGAGTGCATGCTGATAAAAGCAAGTATTCCAAATTTGATCTAAATCAGATTAAAAATGCGATCTGCATAGTGTTAACGAGCAGAGCAAATCCGATGCATGATCTGCACATTAGTATGCGTTGATCTCTCTAAATATGAAGCTCGTTCGAAGCCATAATGATATAAGCACATATTCTAAGTGAGCTACAAGATTACCTAAGTAATCTTCATGGATCTTGCTCTTTAATTTGTCTGAGATTTTTTTATGATATAAACCCATATTCCAAGCTTGAGACAGGATTAGAAATATGGACTAAAGCAGTAGTTCACAAAGTTGGTGGTATCGCCCCCCGGGGTGGGGTGGGAACTGTCGGATTACCGAGGGGGCGCTAATGCTGAATAATGATTTTTGCCGGTTAAGGTAGGGGGCGCTGTGGACAGCCAAGGGGGCGGTGGACAGAAAAAGTTTGGAAACCACTGGACTAAAGAGAGGCAACTAGCAATTGTTGAAAGATGGATTCACGACAGACGGCTCACCATGGACGGTGATCTTAGGATTATACCATAATCTCACTTGGCCGTATGGACAGGCGAGCTAAAAATGGAAAGACGAAAACCGAAAGTATTGTAAAGAACACGACAAAGAAAATAAGAAATACTGAATAAAAATAATAGAACCCTATAACTAAAACACAAAAAAGACACAACAATTCTGAAAATTGGATGAAAAATTAAATTACAAAGGTTAAAATTCTTAATAGGTTATGATAAGAGACACTACAATGAACATGTTAGGTGTTCCACTACAATGAACATGTTAGGTGTTCCATCAATGGTTTTCCACCTCAGATAACAGATCATGTTATTCTATGGTCCTCAATGGACCTATCCGATCCAATTCAGAAAAACAATGATTTCACCAGTAATACTGAAGATAAATGAAAGCCAATGCTAACAGGTAATAAATAAATAAAATATACCTTCTTTTTTTAATGAAGATGAAATAAAACAGCACAAGAAAAAGTTGAACTGTTTTAGATGGGTTCTTTTTTTTCATTAGGGGCATTTGCAACAGTATGGTCAAATCTAGTTTCCCTATAACGCTTTTGTAAGAAGCTACTCCTGTAATAATTAGTATTTCAACAGTTTGTGGTTAAAGGCACAAATGCATTAATAGCAAAGCAACCAGTACACATTTATATATCAAACATACTTTACGTTTTGTAGTTTGCACGGTTTTAGACATTTTCTATTTGCATCTGTTTACAAATTTGATATATTTGAATGTTATCAAACTAGCACATAGGACGATGCAGGCAAACACAAATGACTTATACACTGAAGATTATGATTTTAGTTTTGAAATCATCTTTCGTTTCAGTCTGTAAACAAAGCTGATCAACGATGTCAAGTGTACATTACAAGATTTGATATAAATTTGGAGAATTTAGCATCTCTCGAATTTACGAAGATTTAGTATTTCATTTGGCTTGTTTCTCATCCATTCTTTCAAAACCTGCTTCCTTTTCTGTTATTTCTTTGTATATTCCATCTGTAATTGCCATATTCAATGTTCTCTACACGTCCTGCAGACTGCACTTTATTGTCGCCATAAGCAAGGTGCACTTTCCGTGGTGCATCATCCAAAACTGATAGTTGTGCTAAGCCGACTCCGGTCCCCATATACCATACGCTGCATGTGTGACTTATTTCCAACGTGGTAACATCGCCTTCGGAAGTTATGCTAATTTTGATTATTTAATTGAAACTACAGCTCATAATGGTGATGACGATTGTATTGTAGATATTCAACCTGCAATCGAAGATACTGTGTATCTTACCAATTATTTAAGGGATTTCACTTCAAAATGAGGCTCTAGATTTCTAACGCAAATTATTGGCAAGTACAAGGAGACAATGGTGGGTATGGATGAATTACAATAAAAACTGGAGAGAAATAAATTTAGAACCAAAGTCAAACACTATATTATTTTAAATGGCTGGATCAAGACAGTTCAACTTTCGATGAAAGGTAACATCAAATCAACACCTTGTACTACAGGAGGTCTGCATATAGGCCTGAATGCAAACGATTTGCTGCTCACATTAGCTTGGACAAAAACAAGGCAACCAGTTGGTACATACGAACGATACCAAACCTGATTTACGATCTAAGTACAATCTAGATTCTACCGTTGTGAAACAGCAGTACGTGATGAAAAAGAGATGGGACCAATATACACAATTTATGCCAAAATGTGACATTCTTATGATTGATTCTGAAAGAACCTATTTTTTTTTTCAGTCGTACTGTGCTATTATAAACATAACTTTGTTTTCCATAAATACTGTTCTCGATGAATTGTTGTGGACTGGCTTGGTAAAGTTGACGAGATCTTCAAGCTGCGCTTGAATTTATCCAAATGCAAACATAAAATACGTATTTACTCCAGTTTGAACCATTTGGCTATCAGGGTTGATGCTACTTATTTAAATTTTATCATCGTCTGCATGTTTTCTGGGACTTTGGAGTATATATTTCTTGATGTTTGAAAACAAGGTTAATACATTTATTCTCCTGAAAGTTATTCCTTGGCACGTCTATCTTTAACTACATTAAGCAGATAATCCTTACCTCTACATATCAACATGGTTACTTTCGTGTTAAACACGATATAAATTTGTTCATCTCTGTGAAAACTGTTAAAGTCACTACGATGTAGCTCAGTCCCATCATTGATGCTGTATAAAAAATCAAATCAAGCCCATGTTGACTGTCTTAATAATCTGACTGGTCTAGTAATATTTTAATTTTTTATGACTGTCGGACTGGTACAGTGGTTTTTGTAGTAGCTGATATATTGTGAGCATGAAATTTTAATTTCTCCATATTTCTGGATGTATTTAATTTACTTTCGCGTGAGCTAAAAATCATCGGGCCATTTTTTTTCACAACAGTCCACAGTTTTCAATATATCAAATAATTAAAGTTACTAATGCATCTTCTTTTCTTTGGAGAAGTTTGATAGAAAACAGTTCTCATTTTGTGAACATTTTCTTCCTGTTTAGTTTGAGGCAAGGATGTTTTCGCGCGGAATGAGGACAAGTTTTGGAGTCTTTAAATCTCGGTCAGAACAAACTGTGGTAAGACACCAAAACGTATCCCACTGTATCGTACGACGTACTTGTGCTTTCTACCTGAACGTCACAAGGCTTTCTAATAATGCGAAGACTCGGTGAAACAAAGTTAATTAATTTAAAAATACAGGTTCCATGGTTGTGCTAGGACAATCACCTTGGTGTTCTTAACACTAGCCTCTAAAAATAATACGTCCACTATTGGGTTGGTAACCAACACGCCTGAATTACTTAATATTTTTCTGATACAATATTTCATTTGAATTTCATTATATACCACCTGAATAAAGTATAGAAATTTATATGTATTTTAAGGACACGTTTTCCGTTTTGAACAACATGTAGAAATATAAAGAAAACCGAAACATTATTTGTACCTTTTGTAATATGTTGGCCCTATCCAGCATAACGGTGATCATGTGGTACATGTATTTAGCCATTTAATCCGTTAATCTCTTCATGTATATAGCTCTAAAGTATGGAATGTTGCTTCAAACGAGAAACAGGAAATATGATTTAATTGAGTTTACCTGACTTCCGTTAACAAGGATGGAAAAATGGGTAATACCTTAAAACTAGTGTATTATTCTGGCGTACTGAAATTTTTAAAAAATGTCCGATTCATCTGTGGGAAACGTACTCTTTACAAACATTTTCTACCGGCTGTGTCATTTAATGAATCACACAATGTCGAAAACAATACAAATAAATAAATTTACATATAATATAGGTTTTATATACACTGAAACTGGTCGGTAACGAAAACTAGTAGTTTTTGCTTAGAATATTTTTGCTTAAATTAAACTATGTGCAGTAAGATACTATTCATTCTGTACAATACTGGCACCACATAACTCAATAATCTAAGTACAGATCAGGTGTTCTTTTATTCTTTTTTAGCACCTTTCCGGTACGCTTCCCCAGCTGCCCGAGTCACGTCAAGGAAATCTTTGGTACGAGATTCACAGTACTGCAACTTTACTTCTGACTGTTTTGTATATGCACGGTGGAATAGCTCAACGATGTCATTCATTAATACTTGTTAAAAATCTATCCAGGGAACAAGTGCACGTGCCAACCACGATTCAAAGAGTCCAGGTCTGCGGAAGATTGATGATTGGACTTGTAGCTTTTTTAATTTCTTGCTTAGTGGACTTTATGTCGATGCATCTACTGATAAATTAGAAAATAATAAATTAATTTTTTCGAATCTTTTTCATCATATTTCTGTTTTATGTTAAGTAACACCTCATTCCACCTCACCGTCATTGCTGGCCCATTCAAATGTCACTCAGCAGAAACATATTACTGAACGCAAGGAAGAAAAAACTAAAAAGGGCCTTTGATTAAAATAAAAGATCCTTTAAATAACGCCATATTTATTTATGGACTAGACTATATATTTTTCAGTACTATACAAACCTGAAAAACTGTGCATTTCTACTGGTACTGATGTAATTGAATATCATTTTTCATGGTTGATCAGTATGAATTACGATAAATCAGACTGTCACACAAGCTTTGTTAATAACCTACACTTTGAAGGAAAAAAGACTATTCGCGCATTATCTGTGACAAAGATACAACTTGTAAATCAAAAAACACATACGCCGCCTCGCCTGTGTTAATCTCTTCCACTTGTTGCTATATAAATCATATACAAAATTGAGAAGAAATGATATTAAAATAAATAAAAATAACAAATACAGGTTTAAAATTGACCCCCTCTCCCCTGGTAAACTTCCCAAAGAAGTTCAAAGCTTGTATTTATTTCTGGAACGAGTCGATCATTTGGCTGATGTAGTCAAAATAAACCGAACGACCTGGTTGTGTTGATGTAACAGGATATACGTCATTAGCGAGACTGGTTGCTGATGTAGTTCCCACCTGTGCCTGAACAAACAACATAGGCGTGAATGTACATATTGCGCGTCCTCGAATACGTTTACTGTCGTATTATAGCTATTGTTTCAAGGCACTAATATATTAATATATATGCCTAGTTACCAAGTTTGATTAAAACAAATTCTGATTAGAAATAGAGTTGCTAGATGGACGACAAGCTCAGGCAGCCAGATGCAACATCACCTCGCTAATGTACGTGTATCTCAGCACAGGAGTCTGCAGTTTTATCAATAAAGCACGAAGAAATTTCTGACAACATGAAATCACCTTAACGGTATTATAAGTTAACACAAGGAATGCAAGCGTGACCACAACCCTCCGCTCGATTCGACTTTTCTCGCGCGTCTTTTATCGCTTCAGAATAGCAAGAAGACTGAAAAACTACACATATCCATTCAAAAAACAGTAACGTACCAACGCATCACTCTCGGACGACCATCGCATGAATCCAATCCGGCGAATTAACCTTTATTTTCACCATTACGGTCACAAACCCTGTCAAACAGAACTCATTACAGGAAGTAGCCCATTTCTACCGCGGGCTAAATAACGTCATGAAACTAATTTTACAAGATAAAATGTTTAACTTGTTTTCTATTTCAGATTGTATCATTTAATAATTTTTGTATCAATTTCCAGAACAGAAATATGTAGTTAAAGTTCGGATAGTACAAATAACGGTTGATGACGTCATCACATTTCAACTATTAAAGCCTAGACGGATGCTGGACAAAAAAAAAAAAAAAATGTGTTTGATAGACTTTCTAGAGGTTGCCACCTGGTAAGATCATCTGTTGTACTGAGTTTTTTGCATAACAGAAAATGACAGTGAAGAAGAAAATATTATACTTGTATGAGAGATGTACTATTTATGATGATGATGATGATGATGATAGAGAGACAGAGAAAAAATGAACAATAGGAAAGGAGAAAAGCTGTTGCTTTATTCCACTGATCACAGGAGTCTGCAGCTTTATCAATAAAGCACGACGAAATTTCTGACAACATGAAATCAGTGTGTGTGTGTGTGTGTGTGTGTGAGAGAGAGAGAGAGAGAGAGAGAGAGTGAGAGAGAGAACAGTTGTGACGGAGAAAATCAATACGTAATACGATACGTTACAATTAATGACGATGCGAGAGAGAACAAAATGATTCTTGTATGGTTTACCGATGATGAGAGACAAAGAGAGAGAGAGAGAGAGAGAGAGAGAGAGAGAGAGAGAGAGAGAGAGAGAGAGAGAGACAGACAGACAGATGAGGATGGGAACACAAAATACTAAAATTATCAGGATTAATGTGTATACAATGCGAGGACAGTCTGAACGCTATCAGCAACTGTATGTATGCATTCATGTATGCGCAGAGTGACAGCATTTTTTTTACAACTTTTGAAAATAGTAGTAATATAATACTGTAAGTAACATTTTCATTATGCATTCATTATTCTGAGCAAATTCAACTAATTGACGGAGTCCACAGTATTAAATTTCCCTAGTATTAAAAGATAACAGATTCTGCGCCGTGTTCGGAAAGATTATTAGACCCTACCGCATATTTACTGCAGGGTAGAAACTAGTAGAAATGGGCTACTTCCTGTAATGAGTTCTGTTTGACAGGGTTTGTGACCGTAATGGTGAAAATAAAGGTTAATTTGCCGGATTGGATTCATGCGATGGTCGTCCGAGGGTACGTTACTGTATTTTGAATGGATATGTGTAGTTTTTCAGTCTTCTTGCTATTCTGAAGCGATAAAAGACGCGCGAGAAAAGTCGAATCGAGCGGAGGGTTGTGGTCACGCTTGCATTCCTTGTGTTAATTTATAATACCGTTAAGGTGATTTCATGTTGTCAGAAATTTCTTCGTGCTTTATTGATAAAACTGCAGACTTCTGTGATCTCAGCAATTATCGGACTCATCAGATGCAAGACCATATCCAAGGTTTGATCAAAATCGGAACAGAAATATAGCTCCCAGAGTGGCAACAAGCAATCGTTGACGGACACACGACGGATAACACGAGACAGAGGGCAATACCAGAAACTGAGCTGAATAACCTTTCAGACCAAATGAGCGAAAATTGAAGTGGCAGTTTGACTTTCAGAATGCTCGATTCGTTGTCGACGAGATTTGATAGTGGGAAACGTTATGACCAAGCTTGCCACCATGGTCAGCTATACCTTTAAAACATTTTGCCGTGGCTCCGAACGGGAAAAAAACATTACTCGTTTCCAAAACAGCTTTCTCAAAAGGAAGGCTTTCTTTTTAGGCATGCTTCCCACCGAAAAACACAGGTTTTTTTTACTATTAGGAAACACACGTGCCACTAGGGTGTACCTATTTATTATATTTTCATTTGAATACATACGCATAATTTGTCATAATATTTGTCGATTGCAAGTATAAGTATAGAATTTCGTTATGAAAATAAATATTTTTCGTCCTATGAAAGGGAGCACAGAACTGTGCGGAAATATTGTGCGAATAACTATCGTAGTGTACATGTGTCTCAGTTTAAAAAGCGGCAGTTCATCCATTTTCGAGGTGTGGTAAAGGAATATTTGCAAATCACAAAATATGTGTAGGTTTTGCTATTACATGTGGCAAGAGACACAAAGAAAATGGAATATAGGGCAATTTTATAAAGGGATATCCATAAAAATGGCAAATTCACAACGGGCACGTGTATTGACTTGCTTTTGATCACCATCTTTCAGGAGCTGCACAGCACTTCAGCAACTCCAGAAGCAACTTCAATGCCAACAGGCGGCCCGTGATGAGTCTACTAGAGACTGCAAAGCAGTCATTGGAGACCAGAGGCAGAAATTTGGCCCTATCGTTTTCTATTGAAATCGAGGAAGAAGTTCCCATTGACTTTGACAAGGTATCTCACACCCCGAGTCTATTCCTAAAAACTTAGACCATGGCTAATATCATCGTTTTTTTTGGCGTCAAATAAGAGATTAAGGTAGAAGGCTCTTCACCTGTATTTAAGAAGTTTCGTGTAGATGAGAAAGATCCTCTCGGACTTGGAGACCTTGACATTATGCAGGGATACCATACACAAGTCAGTAGCTTGATTTTGATTAGTAAAGGACCGACACGCAGACGACATTTCCAACAGGCGAAGAGTTTTCATTTGCATTCATTTATCTACTATCACGAGGAGGGGAATGGACAGTAGCGGACAAGCATAAATCGGTGAAGACAGCACAACGCAAAGGGAGGAAAAGGTGGTTGGTATTTCGCGGAATACAAGACCAAGACATCTTAGTGGTATTGACAAGCCTCTCTATAAAAATAATTATATGGAGACTGCAGTTATGTACTCCCGTACCTCATTCGAGAACCCGATACAGACAAGTTGACATCTTTAAGGGACGGATACATGAGTTGATTAGTGTATGTATAACCACTTAAAAATGCTTCCAGAATACAAGGCTTAATGGAGGCTCGTCGTCAAAAGCTGGACTGGAGTCACGTCCACGGGTATGGTGCAGACATCCACGATATGAAAGCTCTGGAACAAATTCTGAAGCTAACACTTATCCTAAAGAACGTAGCCGTCTGTGACATTTTACAAGAGTGGATATTACGACGCTAGATGATGGCAATAGAGTTTATAGTTCACAACAGCTATGCAAAGTAAAATTACCCTGCACTGTCCAGGATGCTCAACGTTGAGTACTGTATGCCACGCCATTCAGAGGATTATAGAATGCGTGCCAAAGGCAGGTTGGGTTCTTAGAGGAGGAGACAAAAACCAAAACAAAAAAATCTAGACCAAAAGCTTATGGAGCAGTTTGTGCTGGCTGACGATCGGTGTTTTAGAGAGAGAGACACCTACAACTTATCAAGACCTGCATGAATCATACTTCCGCAGCAGAAGAGTTGGCGGCCAAAGTATTTAGCGAGACCTCTGCCAGCAACAGTAATGTCAGGGAGCAAAACGAATCGAAGTTCACATTAGCAGCTATGCTGGAAGACATCAAGTGAGCATGAATCCAGTTTGGATACTGTGGTCTTTGGATTTGCCTTGAAGGATACTAGGTGACTGATGTCGTAAACCTTGATCTGTCACCTGCTATTCCGAAAGCTTCTTGGGTATGGAGGAGTCCAGTTATGAGAGAGTATGTTGTAAGATTATGTCGGGAATAACAAGGACTTTCCCTTGCTGAGTGAGAACATACATCATATAAACTAAATTATGAAGAAAGGATAAGATCTGACTTCTTCTGGTTCTCGATTCTAGACTTAAGTAAGTCAATGTCTACCAACGTAGAGATAAATGTCTCAGTTTTGTCAAGTCTGAGAACGTTGGTATTCGTTGAAGTACCGGGATTTAAACCCCTAAGATTCTCTATTGGGCCGATATTGCGCCCATCACCCTGCTGAAGGTCCAGGAAGTAGACGCTAAGCTAAAAGGATGAGCTTGAATTGAAAAAATATGTTGTTCAGGAATTTCCCTTTGGCTGGGAAGAGGGGTGTGTGAAGGTATTCATCCAAGAGATATATGAAGACAGTCCAATTGTTCTGACTCATGGCATTCCTGACTAGTGGTATGGCTCCATCATGACATGTTCTTTTACAGGAATCTTCTTCAATGAGGAAAGACTGATAATGAGTCAAAACATTCTCACGTTTTGGAGCTATGAAGTTCCAGAACTGTGCATGTCTGCCACGCTCTCTACTGTGCAGTCCTTAAGAGGGTGTGCTTCTCTTTTCATTGAGACACCAGATGAGGCTGGTGAAATCAAATGGTGGTCCTGAAAGAGGCGGAGAGTTCTAGAAGGGAAGCTGGTAATAGTTATTTTCTGTGGAAGGACCCATGCACGTTCCGTTAGGTTCGACCAAGCCCCAATAGGAGGAATAGGGACGACTGCCTCTCTCCTCAAACAATGGAAATGGTCTATAAATCCCTGGCCCCTTCGGCGACCTCGATGTGAGAATGACAGGCGGAAAGAAGTCTTCGACTGGGTCTGACGATTTGCTGGTGCTCTTGCTTAAAATGTTTAGGATGGGTAGCTGTGGATCTTTCAGAATGGGAATTTGTCTTCGCCGGTTTAACGAGGCCCGGTACCGCTGCCGGGGGCTTGTTTTTGATGATCCCTCAAGTCTTCCGAGACCAATCAACGGATTGGCCTCGGAATAACGTCTTTGCATCAAGCACGGTGACCCACCAACGGCGTTTGCTATGCTTCATAAAACATTTGATATCTCCAAGCAACATCCTTAGTTAGGGATATGGAGATGCTGCGTAGAGAGTGCCATAGACATGCCTCGATGCCTCCAACAGTCTATGTGAAAGAGCTAGAGACAATGATTCCTACTTCAACAGATTTAAGGACGCAGCCAAAGAAAGATGGGCATGGACAATATGATAACTATCCCATGAGCCTTCAGTTCCGAAGTTTCTAGTATCTTAATTGAGAGAACGACTTAGGTCCCTGCAGAAAATCCCACATTGGAAGGACATGTTTTCTAGGCTGGAGGTTTACGGGACAAAGCGGGTAAATGGATCCCTGTAACTGGAGACGGAAACCGGGTCTAAAAACGTAGAAGAGCTGACAGACCACCCTTTTTGCTGTCTGGCCACCTCTTGCAATCATTGCACCTTCCGAATTAGCTCACTCATCAGTGTTGAGATAAGAAGCAACATAAAGTCCAGAGAGCCTCTCCAAACTGCCGATAATCCTAACATATGATGATTCTGAGTATTGGAAAGGAAACTATAAAACTCGTTTACTACCTTGTCAGAGGTTACACTTCGCGATCCTAACATGAAGTATCCAAAAGAAAAAGACAAAAAGGAGAATGGCCCTGTGTTACTGGCTTTTCAGGGAACTCGTCTGTTTAAACTAAAATTGATAGTTCGTCGCCCCGTCATCGCCGTCGGGGCAAGACAGGACAACTGCCTTGTCTCTCTCTCTCTCTCTCTCTCTCTCTCTCTCTCTCTCTCTCTCTCTCTCTTTTTGAAGAAGAGAGCCTGCTGGCTGAATTGTCTAAGGCGATCGCTTCTACAGATCACAGACATCTCACCTCTGTCCACGTGGGTTCGAGTCACGGCTCGGCCAATGTAGGTATGTGCAATGGCGTCACTAGGGTTGGTGTCACCCAGTGCGGTAACTCATGGTGTCACCCCCATGGACCTCCTTCCTGCACAAAATTAAAACATTTTATAGACAGTCATGTGCGGTAACTCATGGTGTCACCCCCAAGGATCCCCATCCTGCATAAAAATTCAAAAATTTTATAGACAGTCATTTTGGTGTCACCCCCTCTAATGGTGTCACCCGGTGCGG
>JAECUM010058724.1:0-13689 GCA_016617855.1 Megalonaias nervosa | reverse complement strand
TGTTACGTGTAGGCTTGTACAAAAATAATAAGAGAAAAGAGTGAAGCCAACAAGCTTTGTATATTTTAACAAAATAATTTATTTCCCTAGAAAACAATTTAAAAATTGGAAATAGGACTTATGATTTGTGAATATAATCCAAAATTTAATCCTAAGATTGAAAAATATAAGTCCTATCACTAAACAGTTCTAATTGAATCCGGGTTTGAATCTCGATGAAATTCCAATATGGAGGCGATGACGTCAGATGAAGTCGTTGTATTTATGGCAACAGATCCTCAATTAAATCACTGTTGATAATGATTCCGTATAGAATTCCAGAATAAATTTCCACTGAATTTCTTTTTCCCAGAACTTTTTATAAAAAAAAAGTACATTTGTTTAGTTTTCTAGAGAATAAATTATTAAATTCCAAAAAGCATATGAACTTCAAAAACAATTTGGCTTCAACAATATAAACACCTTGTACCTTCAAGGTGTAGACATACGACTGACTGGAAAGCTCTCGGAATCAGTATTAAACCCAACTAACAAATCATCCCAGTCCCGCGTGATGGGTCACGTAGTCTCTTAACATTTGAACAGCGCAATAAAAAAAAAAAAATGAAAATTATCATCAAGGCAAGAACAACCCTATCTAAGAACCAAATTCTCACACTGAAAATATATATAAAAATATGCTATTTACAATTCAGCTAACACGCGGGCCGAATCACCTTGGCAATAGCCAATCGTCTTCACTCGATGTTTACAAAATCTATCAAAATCTATGAACCAGAGTGAGTTAAAAATAGTGCTAATGTAATACCTTTCACGTTCTATACAAACTGAATTTACTGAGAAAAAAAAATATCGAATCCTGTGAAAATAATCATTACAACAAAATGTAATGAAACAAAATTAAAATAAAAAAGAAATTTTATAACTAACACACAAGCAATTTAATTACATATACGTAAGCCCCCCCCCGCATAAAGAAAAAGAAAGATTTATATGATATTTTTACCATATGTATATTATACACCAGGTAAAATAAAATTAGATAAGAAAATTCTTATGAATTATACAAAGTGTACATGAAATAATATTTCTATACACGGGAAAGTGCATCTGCAATCAAATTGTCTTTTCCTTTGATGTGCCTGATGTTAAGATTATATTCTTGCAAAGACAAACTCCACCTTAATAATCTTTGATTTTTATTTTTCATCCTGTCGATGAAAGTAAGGGGGTTGTGATCACTAAACACAACAACCGAAGGATCTGAGCTAATGTAAACTTCAAAATGCTGTAATGCCAATATTAAAGCTAAACATTCCTTCTCGATTGTTGAGTAATTTTTCTTTGGTGCTTATTTAATTTCTTAGAGAAATAGCAAACTGGGTGATCAACACCATTTCTATCTTCTTGAATCAATACTGCTCCAACCCCAACATCACTTGCATCAACAGATAATTTAAAAGACTGATTGAAATTTGGAGCTGTGAGAACCAGCGCACTCTTGAGTATGGCCTTTAACCTATCAAAAGCCTCCTGACATTTTTCAGTCCAAAGAAACTTGTTTTTCTACCTCAACAAGTTTGTCAGGGGTTCAGCAATATTAGAAACATTGGAACAAAACTTTCGATAGTATCCGGCCATATCCAAATATCGCATCAGTTGTTTTTTACTGACAGGCACAGGGAAATCAGAGATATCCTTGACCGTAGCATCTATAGGTTTAACTTGACCATGTCCCACAGTATGTCCTAGAAAAGTTAGACAAGCACGGCAAAATTCACTTTTCGATAAATTGATTGTCAAATTTGCATCAGGGAGTCTTTCAAAGAATTTCCGAATCGTGGCTAGATGTTCTTTCCAGGTGTCGTTGTAGATGATGACATCATCGATGTAAGCATCACAATTATCTAGACCAGAGGTAATCATATTCATCAAGCGTTGAAAAGTACTTGGGGAACCCTTCATCCTGAACGGAATTAATTTATATTGAAAGAGTTCATCTGGAGACACAAATGTCGACATTTCCTTTGCCCTTTCCGTTAGTGGAATTTGCCAAAATCCTTTCAGAGGGTCAAATTTGGTGACTAGGCATTTCCAATTTTATCAATACAGTCATCGATTCTTAGTAATGGAAATGAATCTGTTTTTGTCACACTGTTCACCTTCATATAATCAGTGCACATACGGAAAGTTTTATCTGGTTTCGGAACAAGGATGCACGGTGAACACCGATCACTTTTACTGGGCTCTAGGAAATCGTTCTCCAGCAAATATTGAATTTCCTTTTTCAAGTATTCCTGTTTGAGAGGGCTCATCCTGTATGGGTGTTGTTTCACAGGTTTTGAATCTACAATTTCAGCGTCATGAAAAATTTTGTTTGTCCTCGTAGGAATATCAGGAAACAAGTGCTCATATTTGAATAATAAATATTTAAGTTCATTTCTTTCTTGTTGTTGCAAATGTAAAAGTTTCTGGTCCAGATTTTTCATAATTTCCGAATTCCGAAGATTTGTTGCTCCAAGATCAACAGAGTCCGATTGAATTTCTTCACTTATATTCTCAGTTTGTGGGACAGGTACAACTAAATTAATTGCATAATTTATCTGGCTATCTCTCTCATTATACTAGTACTCCATTAATTTATTTAGATCAGAGTACTATTATTATAATTTAACTCATTCATTTTCTTCTTAACTTTGTAAGGCCCGTAAAATCTAATTTGAAGAAAATTTTAAAGAATGAGCAAGAGAAAATGAACTCTATTAAAAGACTCAAAACATCTCTCAATTAGAGTACTGTGAAACCATACTTTCACTTTTGACTTCAACTGCTGAGCGCCAAATTCAAGCACAACAAGCTGGAAAATTCCAGACCTAAAATTTGACCCTTGACCAGATTGAACAGATTTGGGAAAGCCAAATTTAGTAAAAGAAAACTTTGTGAAAGAATTTACTATGGTTTTTGTTGTAATATTCCTCAAAGGAATTGCCTCTGGGAATCTTGTTGACGCAAACATAATGGTGAACAAATATTGGTTGCCTGACTTGGTCTTAGGTAAGGGACCAACACAATCTACCATAATTCTGCTAAATGGTTCGTCAAATGCAGGAATAGGTTGCAGATGAGCCTTAGGTATCTTAGGTATCTTCTGATTGGGTTTTTCTACCATTTGACAAGTATGACAATATCTCCAAAATTTACAAACATCACTTTTGATTTTTGGCCAATAAAAGTGAGTCAAGATCTTGTGATAAGTTTTATTTATCCCTAAATGACCAGCCAGAGGAGTTTCATGGGCCAAACTAAGTATCTCCTGTGTGTAAGATGTTGGAACTACAATCTGATAATTCTCTGACATTCGTCATTGGCAGGTACCTCGGGAGGTCTCCATTTTCTCATAAGAATTCCATTTTTAATGAAATAACAGACAGGTACTTCAGTGGCTTCCGTTTCACTAATGGCCCTCTGAAACAAACAGGAGATCTCGGGATCTTTTTCCTGTTCGACGACAGGTGTTTGTCGTTTATCACCCTGATTAGATAAAAGAGAATGAGTAGTTAAAAGAGGATCACTGTGATCAATACCTTTTAACTGATCCAAATTAGGAGTGAAAGTGACCAATACATGTGTCAGCTAAAGGAATATTTTCCTTATCAAAATCATTCTCAAGAGCTATTTTTGCCATAGCTCTGGTAACTGAACAATCTGGGTATAAATGAAGGTATTCTTTTTCAATAGGATCAACTTTCTGATCCAAAGAAGGCTTGTCAGTTACAAGTGGATTAACCACAACATTGTCTCCAGCTAGGTCGTTGCCTAGCAACAAATGAATGCCCTCAACGGGTAAAGTACAGAATATACCGACTGTCACAGGTCATAAAACTAAGTCTGATGACAAATTTACAGAATGGAGAGGAACATTAACAAAATCGCACTCTACTCCCTGAATGAGAACACTCTCATTAGAACAGGACTTCTCCGAAAAAGGCAAAGTACCTGATAATAAAAGACTCTGAGATGCTCCCGTATCCCTTAAAATTTTAATAGGGATAGATTGGCCAAATCACCCAAGAGTGATATAGAACCCTTCGACATGAATGGTTCATAATTCTCCATAATAAAATCAGACAGGGGTTTTTGAGACCCAACAATTGTATTGCTTTCAATACATGACCGTGATCTTGACCTCTTAGAAATAAGAGCAAATGGGATAGGTCTATCGTGATCCTGATGCCTATATTTCAATTTGAAGCAGTCAGAAATGACGTGTCCTTTTTTCTTGCAATAGGTACACGTAGGAATAGACCAGGATTTTGAATCAAGTTTATCAGAAGCTTGATTTTTAGAAGTTGTGCCAGACTGAGTTTTAGAAGGAGTCGTATTAGGCTGAAATACCTTTCTACCAGTAGACTGCTGAGTGAATGATTTGCCTACGACAGGAAATTTATGAGTTAGGGAATACTCATCAGCAGCAAGAGCAGCATTTTCCAAGGTTTCGTTTTTATATTCTTCAAGCTGATTCTTAATGTCATTAGGAACACAGCTCTTGAACTCGTCAAGTGATACAAGTTGTTCGAGACTTTCATAATCATGTTCTTATTTCTTGGCTATGCACCATCTCTTAAATAACTGCTCTTTTTCTCTTGCAAATTCGACATAAGTTTGTCCAGCTTCTTTTTTATAGTTTCTGAATTTTTGCCGATAAGCCTCAGGGACCAACGCATAACCCTTTAAGATGCTTTCATTACCCAAATCATAGTCAGAACTTTGCTGTACTGACAGGGATGCATAGATATCTCGGGCCTTGCCAAAAAGTACACATTGCAATAATTGAGTCCAATGCTCCCTTGGCATTAACTAAAAGATTTGTCTACTTCTTTTTCTCTAAAAGGGGGCACTAACCTGATATTTCTTGTCATGTCAAAACTTGAATTTGTATGTGAAGTGGAAATGTGCTTTTCACTTGCCATTCTCAGATTCTTTCATTTTAATTTGAAATTCCCTTTCATCCTTCTCTTTTTGTATTTGCATTTGCCTCTCTCTCTCCCTCTCTTCTAATTGTAATTGTTTATCTTTCTCCCTCTCCTGTCTCTCTCTCTCTCACCTCTTTCTCAAATTGTTATTGTTTCTCTCTCTCTCTCTCTCTCTCTCTCTCTCTCTCTCTCTCTCTCTCTCTCTCTCTCTCTCTCTCTCTCTCTCAAATTGTAATTTCATCTGTTTTTCCTCTTTCTGAAGTTCGAACTTCCTTAACTCCATTTCCATCTTGTATTTCATTTTTAATTCCATTACTTTTATGCAGAGTCTGATACAGACTTACTGACCGAAGCCAAAACACTTTTCTCAAGAACATTCTTCTCTACCAAATGCTGAATCAAAATGTTTTTAATTTCTAGTTTCGTCAAGGAAGCTTTCCCCTCAGAAAGATCTTATTTTCTGGCAAGTTCAAGCAACTCCTGCTCCTGAGTAGGACTAGAAAGAAAAGTCTCCACTTTTGATGACATTGTGAATGAAAGCCTGTTGTTTTCACTAAAGATTTCAAACAAAATGTAAAATAGTACTTGGGATTTAAAAACTAAGGGAATTTAAATTTCAAAAAACAATTTTCTGAAATATTTAGCCAAAATTCAAATATCCCGGACGAGCCTCAAATTTTCTCCTGTTACGTGTAGGCTGGTACAAAGATGACAAGAGAAAAGAGTGAAGCCAACAAGCTATGTTTATTTTAACAAAATAATTTATTTCCCTAGAAAACAGTGTGAAAATTGAAATTAGGACTTACGGTTTGTGAATAGAATCCAAAATTTAATCCTAAGATTGAAAAAATATAAGTCCTATCACTAAACAGTTCTAAATGAATCCGAGTTCGAACTTCGATGAAATTCCAAGATGGAGGAGATGACGTCGGATGAAATCGTTGTACTTATGACAACAGATCCTCAATTGAATCACTGTTGATAAGGTTTCCGTATAGAATTCCAGAATAAATTTCCACTGAATGTCTTTGTCGCAGAACTTTTTATAAAAAAAAGTACACTTGTTTAGTTTTCTAGAGAATAAATTATTAAATTCCCAAAACAGATGAACTTCAAAAATAATCTGGCTTCAACAATATAAACACCTTGTACCTTCAAGGTGTAGACATACGACTGACTGGAAAGCTCTCGGAATCAGTATTAAACCCAACTAACACATCATCCCAGTCCCGCGTGATGGGTCACGTCGTCTCTTAGCATTTGAACAGCGCAATAAAAAAATGAAAATTATCATGTAGGCAAGAACAGTCCTAATTAAGAACCAAATTCTCACACTGAAAATATATATAAAAAAGGCTATTTACAATTCAGCTAACACACGGGCCGAAATGACCTTGGCAATAGCCAATCGTCTTCACTCGATGTTTACAAAATCTATCAAAATCTATGAACCAGAGTGAGTTAAAAATAGTGCTAATGTAATACCTTTCACGTTCTATACAAACTGAATTGACTGAAAAAAATATCGAATCCCGTGAAAATAATCATTACAATAAAATGTAATGAAACAAAATTAAAATAAATAAGAAATGCTAAAACTAACACACAAGCAATTTAATTACATATACGTAACAATATATATATATATATATATATATATATATATATATATATATATATATATATATATATGTACGCTGCATCAATGATATACCACGAGATGTATAAATTTTTCATTAAAAGGAAACGAAGCTTACAACGAGTGGTATATCATTGATACAGCGTACATACTGTACATATATTTTATATTTATACCACATACATTAAAAATATATATAGATATATACACACACACACACACACACACACACATACACACGCGAGTGCATATAACACCGATTCAGTCACATCATTTTTGGTGATGCGTACTTAGTCGTGACGGAATATGGGCTGGTGTGTGCAGGCAAGTCGATGAGTGCCGTTTACCCGCGAGCCTGGGATCGAATCTGCGTAGAGTACGAATTAAAAATTCTTTAGTCTTTTTGATAGTATTATATGGATTAAAATATTAATTCTGCCTACTATTATCAAGCATTCTTCTATAGAATCAAGGGATAGTATATATATACCAAATTAAAAAACAATCGCAACCATGTTTAATGAATTCTCAAACTAGGAAGAATAGATTTATGGTACTAAAACGATCGGTGTAAATTGTTTGAATGACATTGAACCTTAGTTGCAAAAGATCATAATTTGGCAAGTTGAGCGGTTTGGTTCTGTAAAAGAGGAGCTAAACCACGATCTAACTTATGAAAGCACTTGAACCAAAGCAAGAAGCTGGCCGAGTACAAAGAATGGTATCATAAAAACAATACCGATGAAATAATGGTAGTTGGATATATCTGTATTTATATCCATGTCACTCAGCGCAGCGCAGCTGAGAGAAACTACATTCAACCGGCTAGAGTAATGAGACAGAATGTCAGGCCAGTTGGCGTGCTAATAAAAGTTCAATGTTATAGTACAGATGATTATAAGATGAATGGTACCATTACGCTGCAATAAAACATTTATCAAAATTGGTGTCGTCACAGATTAAGGAACATCACGAACAGAAATATGCCCTGACAAGACGCTTAAAAAGTTAAATTTCATCAGAACATTATTTGAACAATATAGACTATGTTAAAATGTAGACAATTCGATAGATCTAATTCCTGACAGACTCGGCTGTAAAAATTTAAGAACAAGTTACATCAATTCAAAGTTCAGTATATTATTTAATGTGCTTTTGATTGTTCCAGAAACACAAAGTTAGATAGTGCTAGGCCAGGAACGCTGAGCATATAACATCGAGAACGACGATATTTCATGGACAATGCAAATAGCCAAATACAATCTATCAAAGATTTCAAAATTCATAGGTTCGTGAAAGAAGGAAAAATAACAGCTAAAGAGACAATCGTATTTGTAGATAACTCTAGATTCATTGTAGAACCAATGACACAGTTGGATAAAATGTTATGTAATGAAACATTTACATAAACAATTAAACAGTGTAACGTTATGCAGTCTAAATAGCAGAGAAAACACATTTATAGATATAAATACATTGATGAATCTGAAATCTTTAATGAAACTTCGCCTCTACGGACAAGTTCTACTGGTCTCAAAATAACTTAAAACATATCCAAAAACCATTATCTGTATGTTCGGGTGTCACTAAACATTTTGACCTCAACACGCTAGGTGATTATAGGCGAGAAATATATTATTAATTTCAGAAATCTGAAACTTCACGCACGATTGATTTTAAAGCCAATTAAGATACACAGAACTGTCTTGTCTGAACAACAATCTTGGTAAAAAAAAAAAAAAAAAAAAAGAAGGCCTACACTGAACTTAGTACCAGTTTGAGACAAAAAGCTTTCAACGACTTTGAGAAAGACATCTTTAAACTCATGTATTCATGAAACAAGTGGAAAACAGCAACGGTTAAAATATGCACAGGGGAAAATAATTTTTCCAAATTTCAAATAGATTTGTCATTTACCGGGAGAACGTTTATTGTCGAAGACGATGACTCAATACTGGTTAGTTTCAGAACCAAGAAAAGCAAATTAACGAAACTAATTTACAATGGATTTGATTCCATGACTTATCCATGAGTTAACCATGAGCTATCCAAATGGTAGACAACTTAAATACATTACATTACATTACGGTCGCGTCTATTCTAATTAAATGTTTCTTTTCTGTTTAAAAGTTACTACACATTTCATTTTCATGTTGTGCTAACTAACACGGTTGTTCTCAAACACTATTTCCATTGCTTCTTTTTCGTTCTTGCTGTAAAACTAAAGCGATCCGAAAAATGTGTCTGTCACGATCCAGCTACGGTATTATAAATAATACTGCCTCAGACGTGCATTAACAAATTTCGAATCCCCAGTCAGCAAAGCTGACAAGCTGACACCCTAAATATACATAACTCAAGATTTAGTAGATACAAATTTTATTTTACAAAATGTACAGAATCAAAGCAATAAATATATTTAACATAAAGGCTTCAATTTCTGCTCAGTACAATAGACATAGTAATTTACCTGGTAAGTCCAATTCCGATTGAATAAGTTAATTCATCATTTGTGATTTCCCGATCTACATTTGAGAGAGTCACTGCCTTGGTGTTGTCCCTTCTTCTCATTTGCTTCAGTCTTTCTCCTCCTTTCTTTCTTCCTTCCTTCTCTCTTTCGTTTCCACTTCTTCCTCCTTTCTCCTTCCTTCTACTTATTCTTACTTCCCCCTTACTTCCTCCTTCCACCTTCATCTACTATTTTACCGCCTCGTGCGCGCACCCTGGAAGCTTCTGAAGGAATACAACAAGGGACAAAATTGCATCCGTACCCAAACTTCCAGTGAATTCATCACTCTCTCACAGACCTTTTATCGGATTAATGGGCGACCAGCCTTACAATGTCCTATTTACAATCACAATCTCCGCTTACATAACTCATACATGCCTTGCGCTACAACGTACGAATAATATTACTGCAATGAATATAGTAACACACATACACTATCTAAATATTGATATATTCCTACACGGTAACCCACAACACAGTTAACGAAGTTTCAATTACTGCGTCTCTCGCGTTTGTTGTTGACATTGCGAATATTACGTTCATTCCTTTGCTTTTTTGAAGTTTATTTGGTAGCAGTAGTCAATTCTAATGCAAATATGTATATTTGTATATGATATAAATAAAGTATATGTATAGTATGTACGCTGTATCAATGATATACCACAAACTGTATAAATTTTTCATTTATATTTGTTATGTGTAGGCTCGTACAAAAGTAACAAAAGAAAAGGGTGAAGCCAACAAGCTTTGTAAGTTTTAACAATATAAATTATTTCCCCAGAAAACAAAGTAAAAATATGAAATAGGACTTACGGTTTGTGAATATAATCCAAAAATAAATCCTAGAATTGAAAAATATAAGTCCTATCACTAAACAGTTCTAATTGAATCCAGGTTCGAATCTCGATGAAGTTCCAATATGGAAGGCGATGACGTCAGATGAGGTCGTTGTACTGATGGCAACAGTTCCTCGTTGAATCACAATTTATAGTGTTCCCATTAGAATTCCAGAATAAATTTCCACTGAATGTCTTTGTCCCAGAATTTTTATAAAGAAGAGCACTTGTTTAGTTTACTAGAGAACATAAATTATTAAATTCCAAAAAATTTATGAACTTCAAAACAAACTATCATTAACAATAAAAACACCTTGAGCTCTAAGGTGTAGGAATACGACTGAATAGATCTACTAGCAAATGCATGTTTTAAGCCGCGATTTTAGATCACATGGTGGCTCACATGACGGGGCTACGTGATCACTAATTTGAACAGCGCAGTTAAACAAAATGCCAATTTGCATGTACGCTAGAATAGCCATATCTAAGAATCAGATTCCCACACTGGAAATAAATAAAAAAGAAAGGCTGTTTACAACTTAGCTAACACGTGGGCCGAACATGACCTTGGTAATAGCCAATCATTTTCATTCAGTGTTTACGAACGTCTCAACCAAGGTGAACTAAAAATAGTGATAAAGCAACCGTTACGTTCTAATCAGGTCAAGTGAATTTTCCGAAAAGAGATTCAAATCCAATGAAAATTATCATTACAATAAAATGTAATGAAACAAAATTAAAATAAAAAAGAATTTAAAACTAACACACAAGTAATTAAATTACATATACGTAACATATTTTATATATCAATGTATGCTTTATCAATGATATACCACTCGTTGTATAAATTTTTCATTACAAGGAAACTCGACAAGCCTCGTTTTGTTTTAATGAAAATTATACATCTCGTGGTATATCAATGAAACAGCGTACTATTATTTGCCCTTTGAACGGAGTTAAAATTTACTAAAGGCAACTGTGTATTGACCAAGTGAATGAACTCCTCACATGCCTGCCGAGTGTGTCCGCTACAAAATGTAGTTTTGTGCTTTTTGTGGCTTTTTGTGGATTTTACTTCATCCATGTGATGTGAAAACGTTTATTATATTAAATGAATTTGATTGATTTTTTGGTAATTTTTTTGTAACAGAATGTTTTATAAAGGCGCTAAAATTGTACATGATAAATTTGGCCAGTAATATGCATAATTAATCGTGTAGCTGACATGATTGCTTTAACATCTTTGAATGAAATTTGAAAGAACTTTAAATGTCCTCTTGATTGATCCAAATTGCTTTGCTAATTTGGCATTTTTGTAAATAACTGGATTGTTAGGATCTGCGATCGTAGTAACGATGTCTTTAATAATAGTCTTTGTCAGCCATTAAATATTATACACACACATACGCACATACACTTCCAGGGAATACTTCACGCTTGATAAATTGCCTTTTGTTGCTTTTCTGCAACAATTGTTTAATCCTTTCAAACGTATTAATTGCTTCAAATGCTTGTCAAATGTTGCCATTCATATGGTTGGATCTAAAACGCCTATTTTATATACTATATCACCATGTACTCTTGTACATTTCTGAAACGTTCTAGTATATCTATGTTCTGTTCGTAATCGACATATTCATTCTCTTGTAGGTTATACTGGAACACAGCTATCTTTGAACACAACTTTATTCCATCGAAACTTGTAAACAAATATAAATTACCCTATGATAGCGAGAGTTTTACTTTAATTTTTTAAGACGTGAAATATTTCATGTCTCTGAAAACTTTAATTTATCAAATTGTAGCTTTGTGCCATTATTTGTGTTGTGTTAAAAGCACATTATTTGGTGTTCACAGTGCCAGCTCACCAGCTGAGCTAGAGTAGATAGCTGGTGATAGAGGTGTAATTTATATTTATCACCGACAGAGGTGTAACTTACATTTACCACTGATCGAGATGCAACTCACATTTATCACTGATAGAGGTGTAATTTACATTTATCACTGATAGAGGTACAACATTATTACATTTATCACTGATAGAGGTGCAATTTACATTTATCATTGTTATCATTTAATTTTCTTGGAAGATCATACTAATTTAAATTTCTCAAGTAGGTATGCTCTGCACCCAAATAGCTGAGAGAGAGAGAGAGAGAGAGAGAGAGAGATCGAGAGAGAGATCAGCGGATAATTTATTATTATTGCTGTTGTTGTTTGTTTGTTTAGTGGGGAGGTCAAGACGACAAAAAAAAAAAAAAGATATTACTAATTTACATTTTACAAGTGTGATATTTCAGAACCCTTCGGGTGGGATTTCCCTACCCACACCAGTGCATATGATGGATTCTAGTCTCTCTCTCTCTCTCTCTCTCTCTCTCTCTCTCTGTGCTAACTATTACCCACATTAATCAGTGGCATTAATGACAACACGCTAAAAGGAGGACAATAATCATAAAACAATAACCATAAATGATGAAATAAATTATTATGTAGGTCATAAGCGGGATGATGACGTCAGTGCCGGATTAAAGGGGGAGGGGCTAATGTGGCATGTGCCCAGACCCACCCTCCACCCATGGGTCGACCCCTGGTTCCTGTGGATAAAATTACATGTCTTTAAATAAACTATACATAACTCGAAACTGTCTAATACTTAGCCTAGTATAGCTCTAATAATTACACACATATCAAAGAAGTTTAAGGACAGCTTTTGGATTGCATTTTATAGATCTATATCTTAAGTAACCAAAAGCCTCCCCCCCAAAAAAAAAATAATAAAAAAAAATAAAAATTAAAGTGCCCTGGCACCCCACCTCCAGCCTTAATTGGCCCCTGCTGAACGTAGCTTCTTGATACGATGGAGCGTAAATCTTTACTTTTGAGCGTAAATCATTACTTTTAAGCTTCACAGTTTAGCTTTATTAAACTCCTAGAGAATATATTTATAAACTTAAAATAAGAAAGAAAGAGAAACATAAGAAAAAGAAAAACAAGAAGAAAGGAAAAGATAGAAAAACAAATAAAAAGCTGGCATAGAGGCGGAAAAAAAAAAAAAAATGTCAACAATTACGAGAATTATGAAGATAACTTACATTAAAGCTCTACTTATAATCCATTTAAAAAGATAAGCCAAAATAAATTACCAGTGAGACGTTACTTTTTAGACCGCTTGATTGTGTGTACTCAAATTATAGCACCGGTATCCATCCGATTAACTGCGTTCAATCAAAGTTTAAGTTGTTGATACCACTCTTCTGGTTTCCTGTTCCGATGCAAATATTAAAAAGCGGGATATGCAGTGATATACGATTTTGTTTCAGTAAATCGTACAGAAAATTTGTACATATTTTGTTGCCTTCCTTAACATCATATAGATATGTGAGATGTGAGTGTATATAACTATTCGGATATTTACTGAGTCAGTTGATCTTGTTCATAAACAATCATCTGGTCACAGGTGCTCGACGCGAGCTTGATGTTAAGAAAAAAAAAAACAATAATCTGAAGGAAAAAAATCACAGTGACAAAAAATACCTCAGATTACCACCATGACCCGTTCTGACATTGGACCCTCTCTATCATACTATATATAGACAAAAAATACCTCAGATTACCCCCATGACCCGTTCTGACATTGGACCCTCTCTATCATACTATATATAGACAAAAAATACCTCAGATTACCACCATGACCCGTTCTGACATTGGACCCTCTCTATCATACTATAT
>JAECUM010058716.1:0-13727 GCA_016617855.1 Megalonaias nervosa | reverse complement strand
CTACTCAGGTATTACCTAAGCTTGAGCATTTTTTTTTTTTTTTGTGAAGCGAATATCCTGTAATACATATATTGAATATTATTTACTTTTCACATTATTGGATTGGTCTTTTCTCTTCTCAAAATGTATCCTATCTCAGCAGCAGGGAGGGCGATTCCTACAAAGTTTTCAATTAGAGATCTAGCCGAAAAATAAAGTTTCCTATAAAAACGAAAATACAAACGTCAATAACGTCAAACCAAAGTCTCTAACCGACCCGAAGCTTTCCTATTTGGGTTAGCTTACTTTTGTTCCTTTATTTTTTGACTTTTGTGTTTTTGTTTTTTATGGCATGTTATGTTTACTCACGCGCACTCATTCTTTGTCGTCGCCCTCCCTTCTGCTGTGTAGGTGTGCTTAATTAAATCATTATTATATCAATAATGGAATCTCATACAGCTAAACTAGCTCGACGGCGACTAGAGACAATTAAGAAATATCTCCCCGTCCGTGATTCTGTCAAGCAGTAACTACAAGAGCGTCAGGAGTCTCAAGTGGAATTTACAGAGGGTACAGAACAGTTATTTAAACCAATTGTCGACCCAACCAAGAAAATTATTACAGCAACTGAGGCAGCACAAAAAACTCTTGAGGCATTGCCTGTTGATATTGCTGGCCGTCTTCAAGCAGCTCAGTCACCACTCTGGCAACCTCCTCAACCACAAACTAAACCACCAGAAACCAAAACTAAGATAATAGATAAATTTACGCCTGATGGTATTGCCGCTATCCGTGACCCAAATCAAATAGTTCAAATTGCCTCGTATGGATATCATCAAAGAGAAGAATATGTAAAACCCGAATATATTGGTACTCTGAAATATAACGATTGGATCAAGGATGTATATCGTATGTATGCTGATATTCCGCAAATCAGATATGAGGAAGATATTAATCAGTTTAATATTTTTTTAGCCAGGCAGTAAATGAGTATACTAAACGAGCAATACAAGAAAGGAGACAAAGAGAAGAAGAAATAAAGCAGCAATTGGAGAAAGCAAGAGCAGAAAGGAAGGCTTCAAAAACAGGTAAGAAAAGAACAATGGAACCAACAAGTAAGGAAGAAGAATAGCATGATACAAGTTCTGACCCGGCGCAACTGGAAGTGGTATTGGTACAGGTACCAGGGTATGTGGTCTTATTACTCCATGTCCCAATAATGTCCTTGCTGACGTGGACCGACTAGAAATTTTGATTGGTGGAAAACAAGCTGGCAATAATTCCCCAGAAATCATTAATGAAGCAGCTGCTATTTGTCAGAGATTATTTACAGGTGATATCATGGATATTAATGTTTATCGAGCCCTCATCGATGAAATCGCCGATAATTACCACAGTGATTAAGGGTATACGATTAGATCAGTGACAAGAAAATAAGATGATCATACATAATGCTCACCGTGGACCGATCATGGTCAGGGTGATAAATTCACGATTACCTACATATAAAGCGTACTACGGGGATGGACTCTGTGATGTTGTTCCGGGTCTATTTAGAAGGATAGCGCTAAAAGCAATACCGATTGCAAAGCAACTGGGAATGAAAGCTATTGACGTTGTTCGTGAAAAAGGTATTGGTGCTGTTGATGATGTTGCCGGTAACGCGTTCTCGGCAATCAAGGATAGACTAGCACGATTAATACGACGAAAACCTCAACCAGTAAAACCTCACCCAGTAAAATTGCCTAGCACAGAAGTTATGCCTGCAAATGTTAGTAAAATAATAAATCATGCTGCGAATCAAAAACTAGCAGAGTTGGCTGGTGTACCCTATCAGAAAAAGAAAAAAAATATAACTGCTAGTCTGATGGCAGGAAGTGGTTTTCGTATTAGACGATAACAAATATAATAAAATGTTCAAGCGTGTATCTGATCCCGCATTCGACATGGATGCGCCAGTTCTCAAGGATGAATCGGTACGTGATTATCAGTATTATTCTTATGACGCACGAGAGCCAAATCAGCGTGGAAAAATCGAATTGCAAGTTCAGGATACAAGCACATATTTTTTGCCCGCTGAGGCATTCACTGAATTAGAAGGGAGACTTTTGCAAGCAGATGGTACAACAGACGGAATTTTAGATAGACCTGGTTTTGTTAACAATGGCATTATGGTGTTATTTAAAAGCGCCACAGACAAGACTGGCTGAAGACACATTGAATCATGCCTGGAAAACGTCGATATTGCCACAACGATACTTGGCCTTGCAAGATACAGTGATGATTACTCGAGATCAGCTGGTCCATCAATGATGTTTGCAAAGGATACAACTGATCATCCAGAAAGCAATAATGTGACAATGAATGCAGCTGGAACTGAAGTTGCATCAACAAACGATGAATTCAACTTAGAATTTGCCGCATGTAGATTAATGTTAAATGATGAAGAAAAGTTTTCATGTGTGAATCCACTATCGCATATATTTGGATTCTGCAGACGTGTCAGAAAGGTTATTTTCGGAGCCAAGCATACAGTTGTACTTGTTAAAAAAAAACAACGACAATAATGCAATCTGGCGACTTAACGCAGTTGGTGCAGGCATAGTAAGACTAACAAAACTTTCGTTGTGGATGGCAGTAATGACTCCATCGATTGCCGAAGAACAACGGTTGCTCTCTTTCATGGATCAAGGTGGTAAATCAACATTGTCATGGTTGACGATGACAACAGACAGTATTACAAGTGAAGTTGTTGGTTTATTTACATGGCAGATAGCATCACAGCAGGGAGTGTCAGCACCGTGACATATATTCATCGCATTTCAGGAAAATGCACGAGATAACACACAAACATGAAATCCAATGGTATTTGACACACTTGGAGTTAATGAAGTTTCTTTAAGGATAAATGGACATCAGGAACCATCCGAAGAAGTATTACTGAGTTTTGATCGCAATCATGTAGCACGTGCTTATCATCGGTTGATGACATTTATGGGGCGTATTCAGAATGTTGATTCTGGTTTGCAGATATCTCAGTGTGATTTTACAATGCTCTATCCAATCTATTACTTTTCGTTGGAACATTTAGATTTATTCTGACAATCTGTCGTTGATATACACTTCCGAGCTCGTGTAGCACGATTACCACCAAGAATACCTGGTCCACCGGTTATTCCTGGTGGTTACAGAGCAATCGCTGTTATACTCTCAGATAAAACAATGTTCCTTGAAGGTGTTGGTGGACGAATGAGAGTCATTGATGCCCCAGTCGAAAACATGTAATTAAATCGATCATGATATTATAATGTCATATCATCATGTTAGCATTACTCTGACTCCTGGTCAGATTAAAAAGCTACAATCAGCGTCAAAAAAGATTCGGGAATAAAAATATCACTGAAACGAGGACAGATCTCAGGTGGTCCAAATAAACTATCACTGACTGAACGTCAACTCAGGCACTTCAATGACGCCAAACGGTTAAAGACTGGCGTACGACTAGATTTGTTTGCGTGTGCCATTGGCGACATTGTCAAGACGGGTGGTATATTTCCACTTCTCGCAGCTATACCAGCGTTGATATCCTCTGCAGCTAAAGCTATTGCAAAAGCATCTGCACTTGGTGCTGTTGGAACTGCCGCTGGAATGGCATTAAATAAAGCAACAGGAAAAGGAATAAAAAAATTCCAAAAAAAAAAAAAAAAAAAGGGAAAGGTCTAAGACTGCCAGGAACCCCTCGTTCATGGTACGGAAAAGGTCTAAGACTTCCCGGGACACTTCGTTAGACGCAAAGCGTATCCTTTCCATGTCCAATATTGATTTACTTGATGCTGCTACGCGATTAAATATCAAAAAATTCAGAGGTGTTTTTATGCGTTATCAATTACCAAAACAACCAAATCGTGTTGAGACCGGTATCATCAATCTCGATGGAAGTTCTGGCCCAGGTACTCACTGGGTTGCATGCGCGATTGATCCACGTGGAATTATTTATTTTGATTCGTATGAACAGGCACCACCGAAGGAAGTTTTAAAATATGTCAGCGGAGTGCAAACTCCCGTATGGTATTCAACATTACCAACACAGACAATAACTGATCCGCCAATATGCGGCCGTGAATCACTTGCTGTATTCGATGCTATTTCAAAATCTTCCGATGCACCTCATGAAGTTGTAAATGTGTACACGAGTTCTGTTTTAAATAATCACTAATCGTATAATGGTTGATATTTATGGAAGATCCTCTATCAAAGACAAGAAGAAAGAAGATATTCATTTGTCAAAATACGCTACAAAAGATGAACTAGCCGAGCTTATCGATTTGTCAGGCGTTGACAGAGATGAAGTCGTCGTTTTTCACGATAGATATGGTGTCTTAAAGACGAGTAATATTTAGTGGATCGACATAATTCGTAGAGTTCTCGGTGCGACCACGCATAATATTCCAGTATTTACTGACAGCGGTAGAATCAGAGACTCAAATGTATCAATCGCAACTATCAGAAATGAAATTACAAAAAGTGTTGCTGATCGTTTACGATCCACCAGTCATACAATGACAAGTAAACTCAACATGAATGGAAATAAAATCGTTGTTTTAAGAGAACCAACAGGTGATGAAGATGCCGCAACAAAGAAATATGTGGATGATAAAGAGACTACAATCAATGACAAATTAAATACACTACGAGCCGAGTATGACGTTAACGTAAATATGTTTTTAGATACTCATAGAAATTTTCAAAAACTTAATAAAATCTCAGATGATTACTTTGGAAGTCCAATGGCTGTTGACACAAAATTCTCTGAAATTAACACAAAATTAGAAGATATTGTTGGTGGAATTCCTCATATCCTTCAAAAAACTATTCTGATTAAAATTCCTCACAAGCAGATTAACAATATCGTATACACAGTATCATCAGGATCATCAACATTGTCACAGCAAAATAATGCTATCATACATATCGCGGAAGTCAAACGAGAAAGCGATTATCTACGAAATTTATTTTTCAGTATAATACAAATTATAGCGATGATGTAAAGCAACAGATCATTGAAACTATACAGCATCTAAACCAAGTTGCATCAGACCTCGAATATTTAAACAAAATCATCGTCGAGGATGTAAATTTCACGGGAAGTGAATATTGGCCACCTGTTCACCCACCATTAAAAGTAAATATTAAACAATTATTTCTCTACCATTTTAAAATAACAGAAGAACAGTTACTAAAATTTGTAATACCGGAATATAACTCCGATATTTTAAGAAAATAAGTTAACGATCTAATCGATGAAAATTTTCCCAAAGTCGATGAATCATGGAGAAAAATATCCCCACCGGCAGCAGCAGGCAGGGTGAACCCTACAACTTTTTCCTGACCTTATTTTACAAAAATAAAGGTTCCTACAGGGGCTGAAAAATAAGGTCAATAACACTAAACCGAACCCTCCTAACAATATTATTACCGTATAGTTTGAAAAAACGGATAATAAATCGTTTTAGTTAGCTCATTTTTGTTACTATTTTTGACATTTTTGTTTTTTGTGTTATAGTGCATTTAGTTTACTCGGTAGGTCACTCAAAGTTGTAGAGTCCACCCTGCCTGCTGCTGTAATTAACCAAAGATTTTATCTAGACCTATACGATATCTAGATCTTGGATCATGTAAATTTATTGTAATAAATCCGAACGGAACAACTTGTGCTTGAGCAAAAAAGTTTCTGAACTTAATCATGTCCATATCCCCTGAACACCAAGTATAATAAATATTCTGTAGAGTATAATTATCTACTCCATTAAACATTACTAAAATATTACAGTTGTCTCTGATCACTTTAGGTATTTGTGTATATCGTTGTGTGACGTATATAACATCTGTATTCTTGTGTCTACCTCGAGAAAATATTCTAGCTGGATTTGTTTGTCTGTCCAACATAATGTCATCGTACACCACTAAATTATTAATAAATCCATCTAGGTCATCTACAGATGGAGCCTCATCAATATCGGTAATAAAATCAACCACATCATTACCGTTTTCATTCAGCAATTTTGCATTTTCATTAAAATCCTTAAGTACTTTGTAGCAGTGCTGATCATCTACAGATGGTGCTACTAAATACAGCTTGTCCCATCTCAACCATCTCATTATTAAATTTAATAATAGTTGTGTTTTACCCGATCCAGATGGACCTATTATAATCATCCTTATCGAATTTGGTAATGCTGAATGATGTTTCACTGGCTCCTGTTTTCGTGTCGCCGAAAAGTCAATTATATCCATATAATAAATAATATGAGTCTATATTGTGTTCGATGTAGAGCATCTACACCCACTGCTGAATTAACTACAATAACAACGAAAAATAAACGACGTGCTCTGACAGGCAAATGTGTAAAATGCGGTACGAAGAAATACAAATTTGTTAAAACAAAGACAGGTGGAGATATAGCCGCTTTATTAGGAAAATTACCAGGAACTCCGTGGGGTAAATACCCCGGTGAGAAACACTTCCTGGATATAATTATTGCGGTCCTGGAACTCGACTTGATATCCGACTTGATGATCAAGATCAACCAAGACCAGGAGAGCATCCAGTAAATAAAATTGATAAAGCATGTCATGTTCATGATGTTGCGTATTCCACTGGCAATATCACCTTCTAATCTTTTTACTTCATTATTTGTAAAATAAAGTTTTGCTTCTAGATCAATTAATTTTTTATTAATTTCTTCTAGAACTATATCAACCTTTAACCGATCTCCGAAAAATTCTCTGATGGGTTTATTTATATTTCTACGGAAATTTACTAACACTTCTATGTGATTAGTAAGACTTTCTGCAAGATTATCAAAATTAGTTTTTAATATACCCACCTCATTCCTGATTGGAACTTCTTTATCATCAACATATTTCTTTGTTGCCGCATCTGTATCTGTGGTTGGATTTCCAATGTCGGTGATTTTATTCTGATTCATATTAATGTCTCCGGTAAATACATCGCCGGATTTCTTAATATAATTACTGAGTGATGTACCAGAATCTTGTATTCGCCCCTGATCAGAGAAGGTAACAATATTATTTACGGCCGCAGTTGGAATTCTTATAAGAACATCTGATAGTTGTATATTACTTGTTTTTAATCGTCCTTGATTATCCTGGAAAACAACTACTTCATTTTGATCCACACGGGTTATATTTAATAAATCATCAATTTCATTTTTGAGCTGATCGAGAGTCACATATTTTGATAAATCAACTTGCTGATGACCTCTACGGGAAGATCTTCCATAAATATCCACCATTATATTTACTAATGTCTGTTTAAATACGACGTCGTAGTATATTCATGTACAACTTTGTGGGGGGGTTTTGTTGATTTTGATATAGCATCAAGTACATTAAGTACTTCTCGACCACATATTGGTGGATCGGTTAATGTTTGTGTAGGTAATGTTGAATACCATATTGGAATACTTTGATAGCAACTAATATACTTTAAGAATTCTTTTGGTGGAGCTAGTCCATATGAATCAAAATAAATAATTCCACGTGGATCAATTGCATATCCGACCCAATGCGTGCCTGGACCAGAATTTTTATCGAGATTAATAATACCTGTTTCAATATTATTTGGTTGTTTTGGTAATTGATCGCGCATGAAAACTCCTCTAAAATTTTTTATTTTTAATTTTTTAGCAGCATCTAGTAAATCAAAATTGGACATAGGAGATATCAGTAAACTGTCCCTGGTAATCTTAGGCCTTTTCCGTACCAGTGTGGGGTCCCTGGTAATCTTAGACCTCTTCCCTTTTTTTTGATTCCTTGTCCAGTTGCTTTCTTTAATGCCATTCCAGCAGCAGTTCCAACAGCACCTAATGCAGCTGCCTTTGCAACAGCTGGGGCTGCAGCGGCAATTAATGCTGGTATAGCAGCAAGAAGTGGAAATATACCACCCGTCTTAATGATATCTTTTATGGCACCCGCAGAAAGATTAAGTTTTATACCTTTATTTGATTTTTTGGCTTCATTAAAATGCCCGAGCTGACGTTCTGTAAGAGATAATTTATTTGAGCCGCTCATCTGATCTTTCTTTAGCAATATTTTTAATCCACAATTTTTTTTTGATGCTGATTGTATCCTTTTAATCTGGCCAGGAGTCAGACTAACACTAACATTATTATACGACATTATAATATTTATAAATAATCTAATTACATGTTTTCTACTGGAGCATCAACGACTCTCATTCGTCCACCAGCACCTTCAAGTAACATCGATTTATCGCTGAGTATGACAGCAATTGCCCTGTAATTGGCAATAGTTCCAATATCTCTATTAACATGAACTCGAAAATGTATATCGACTACAGATTGTCTGGTTAAATCTAAATGTTCGAGCGAAAAATAATAAATTGGGTATAAGGTTGTAAAATGCAATTGTGATATTTGTAAACCAGTATCAACATTTTGATCACGTCCCATGAACGTCATTAGACGGTGATATACACGTGCTACATGATTTTGATCGAAATTCAGTAAAATATCCTCGGACGGTTCTTGATGTCCATTTATTCTTAAGGAAACTTCGGAAACACCAAGATTATCAAAATATCATAATACTACGTGTTTGATCATCCACCCGTGCAGCATCTTGAAATGCAATAAATATATGTCGTGGTGCAGAAACACCTTGTTGTGATGCTATTTGCCACGTAAATAAACCATTAATATTACTCTGAACAACATCTGTGGTCATTGTTAACCACGATAATGCTGATTTACCACCTTGATTCATAAAAGAGAGTAGATGATCTTCTTCAGTTATTGATGGGGTCATCGCCGGCATCCACAATGAAAGTTTTGTCAGAATTACTTTGCCAGGATCACCAGCGAGTCTCCATAATGCATCGTTGTCGGTTGCTTTTCGTACAAGTACAACTGTATGCTTAGCTCCGAAAATGACTTTTCTGACATTTCTACAGAATCCAAAGATATGTGACAATGGAATTGAACATGAAAACGCTCTTCTTTCACCACGCAACATTGCTCGACGTGCTGCAAATCCTAAATTAAATTCTGGATTAGCACCATGAACCACAGGCCACAAGTCAGCGTCAGCGTTGTTGGCATTAATTCTCGGTCGTCTTATATTATATTGTCTGTTATCAGGGTAGTTAGAAGTATCCTTTACAAACATCATTGATGGACCAGTTGATCTTGAATAATCATCACTATATCTTGCAAGACCAAGTATTGTTGTTGCAACGTCGACGTCCTTCTGAATAGATTCAATATTTTTTCCGTCAATCATGTACGTTGCACTGTCAAATAATGCCATAATACCATTATTAACAAAACCGACATTAACATCGTCTCCATATGCTACTGGTGCTGCAGGATTAACAATATTTAAAATTTCACCTTCGACTTCAATAAATGCTTCAGCGGGTAAGAAATATCTACTTGTATCCTGAACCTGTAGTTCGATTCGTCCACGCTGATCTGGAATTCGTGCGTCGTAAGAATAATACTGATAATCACGCACAGACTCATCTTTAAGTACTGGTGCGTCCATGTCAAATGCGGGATCAGATATACGTTTGAACATCTTTATTATATTTATTATCGTCTAAAACGAAGATTACTTCGGGGAAGTGAGACCACTTCGGGAAGTGAGACCACTTCCTGCTATCAGACTAGCAGTTATATTTTTTTCTTTTTCTGATAAAGGCACATCAGCCAACTCTGCTAGTTTTTGATTAGCAACTTGATTTATTATTTTACTGACATTTGCAGGCATTACTTCTGTACTAGGTAATTTTACAGGTTGAGGTCGGACCGCAGGTCTGCGTATTAATCGTGTTAATCTATCTTTAATCGCTGAAAATGCTTTACCAGCGAGATTACCCATAGCACCAATACCTTTTTCACGAACAACATCAATAGCTTTCATCCCAGTTGCTTTGCGATCGGTATTGCTTTTGGGGCTATCCTTCTAAATAGACCCTGAACAACATCACCTAGTCCATCTCCGTAGGTTGTTTTATATACTGGTAATCGAGAATTTATTACCCTGACCATAGTTGGTCCACGTTGAGTACTCTGTACGATCATTTTATTATAATAATTGTATTTAATTACATACTCAGTCGCTGTAGTAGTCATCGGCAATTTCATTAATAAGAGACTGATAAACATCAACGTCCATGATACCACCGGTAAATAATCGTCTGCAAATATCAGCCGCCTCATTAATAATTTCTGGGGAATTATTACCAGCTCGTTTTCCTCCGATGAGGATTTCTAGTCGTTCAACGTCGGCAAGGATATTATTGGGACAAGTAATAAGACCACTTCCTAAACCACTTCCAATTACACCGGGAGCGTCTTGAAATTCTTCCTCTTCCTCTTCAATTGGTTTCGATGATGTTGTTTTCTTTAGTGTAGGAGATAAAATTGATATTTGTGATTTTGGTGCTGTTTGTTTTGAAGGTTTTTTACTTTGTTTTTTCTCCTCTTTTTTTAATCGGATTAAATGATCAATTCCCTCAATATATTTCTGATATAATGGATCATCAGCTCTAGCCTGCTCAACATTCATGCGCATGCGATATAATGTTTTTTGCCACTGGTCACGGGTTTTAATATCTTTAGCGTATTCAGGTTTCATTAATTTACCTCTTCGACTAAAACCATCTACAGCAAATTCAGCTAATTCTTGTAGTTTAAGACTATTAATTATCTTAACAGTTTCTTCATGAAATTTATCTATTAATTTAACTTCTGGTTCAAGGGCTAGTGCTTCAGCACCTTCTTCTGCCTGGTCTGCATCCTCAGGTATTTCCGGGACTGGCATCGCAGCAGATATTTCGGCTGGAAGTTCTCTAAGAATCTTTTTTGTCTGTTTTGTTCTTTTTGCTATTTTTCCAGTTTCTTCAGCGGTTTTTTCTAACACAGGAAGAAGAGGTTTAGTGGTCTCAGTGATAGGTTTAAATAATTGTTTTGTATCCTCCTCAAATTCAACATGAGATTCTTGTCGTTCTTGTAATTGTTGCTTGACAGCATCACGAACAGGTAAATATTTTCTAATTGCTTCTAGTCGTTCTCTTGCTAATCTAGATGAATGAGGTTCTCCGATGACAACCATATTAATAATATTTATAATAATTGTTTAAATTACAGCAGCAGGGAGGGTGGACTCTACAACTTTGAGTGACCTACCGAGTAAACTAAATGCACTATAACACAAAAAACAAAAATGTCAAAAATAGTAACAAAAATGAGCTAACTAAAACGATTTATTATCCGTTTTTTCAAACTATACGGTAATAATATTGTTAGGAGGGTTCGGTTTAGTGTTATTGACCTTATTTTTCAGCCCCTGTAGGAACCTTTATTTTTGTAAAATAAGGTCAGGAAAAAGTTGTAGGGTTCACCCTGCCTGCTGCTCCGGCGATTATTCTCAGGCATGACAATGATCTGTACGGCGACGGTCGTCATGTATCACCAGGTGTTGTAAATATCACATGAACGATTGCAGTTAATTTGGTGTGTGACTCCATCGATGGAAGTTATCAAGTAGATGCTGAAAAATCCAAACAAGCACAACAGGGATATATCTTATATTCATTTTCCCCCGAAGTACCTCCTGGGTTTTTAATTGTGTCAGTACCTGTCAATCCGGTTTATCTGCGATGTCATAATCCGCTGTTGTCATGGATACATTTTAGACTTACTGACCAAGCCGGACACTTACTTGACCCACGACAGGAAGTTCTGACAATAAGTTGAATGTACGCTCATAGAGCGTCATCGTGACTGCTCTCTTCTCAAATTAAATTACACAAAAAATTATAATGGATGGAATAATTGCCGTGATAGAAAACTTAACCCTTGCACAACAATTGATGGTGTGTTATTATTGTCCAAACAACCTTCGTAGTAAGATTCTCGATGTTTTAATCGATATAGCAAAAAATTCTGTATTAATGGAAAAAAATGATAAAAATAAATCTGAATCAAAATAAAGATTATAATCTGAATCTGAATCAGAATAAATATTATAATCATGAGTCAGAATAAATATTATAATCATGAATCAGAATAAATATTATAATCATGAATCAGAATAAATATTATAATCATGAATCAGAATAAATATTATAATCATGAATCAGAATAAATATTATAATCATGAATCAGAATAAATATTATAATCATGAATCAGAATAAATATTATAATCAGAATCAGAATAAATATTATAATCATGAATCAGAATAAATATTATAATCATGAATCAGAATAAATATTATAATCATGAATCAGAATAAATATTATAATCATGAGTCAGAATAAATATTATAATCATGAATCAGAATAAATATTATAATCATGAATCAGAATAAATATTATAATCATGAGTCAGAATAAATATTATAATCATGAATCAGAATAAATATTATAATCATGAATCAGAATAAATATTATAATCATGAATCAGAATAAATATTATAATCATGAATCAGAATAAATATTATAATCATGAGTCAGAATAAATATTATAATCATGAGTCAGAATAAATATTATAATCAGAATCAGAATCTGAATCAGAATAAATATTATAATCATGAATCCGAACAAATATTATTATCAGAATAAATATTATAATCTGAATCTGAACAAATATTATTATCAGAATAAAATATAAAAATAAAAAATAAATATAGTCTGAATCTGAATCAGAATCGGAATAAAAATAAGTATTATAATCTGAATCTGTGTCAGAATAAATATTATATTATGATCAGAATCTGAATCAGAATCAAAATAAATATAATGAATTTTTTTTTTTTTTTTACTGAAAATCAGACGAAACTCTGAAAATCGATCAGGAAATACCCGACTAAAATTCAAAATCAGACTAAACTCTGAAAATCAATGGGGGAAATACCCGACTAAAATCAAAATCAGACTAAACTCTGAAAATCAATGGGGTAAATGGTACTTAAAATTATATTTTTGGTTATAAAATTACGCTGAAACAATAAAATATTATTTTTAACTGACCAACAACAACAATAAATGTTATTACAATGAAAATTTTACTTTTATTGTTTTCGGACTGATTTTCTAATTTTGATGGGGTAAATGGTACTCAAAAGTATAATGATCGCCCAGGTTTCGTAATTTGATGGGGGTAAATGGTACTCAAAATCATGATTATCTTCCAGATTTCATAATTTGATGGGGTAAATGGTGCTCAAAATCATGATTATCTTCCACATTTTATAATTTGATGGGGTAAATGGTACTCAGAATAACAAAAATATCTTTGAAATTAAAAAAAAATAAATCAGAATAAAAGTAAATATTATAATCTGAATAAAAATAAATATTATCATCTGAATATTATAATCTGTTTCTGCATAAATGTTATAATCAGAATAAAAATAAATATTATCAGAATAAATCTGATTCTGCGTAAATATTATAATCAGAAAAATAAATATTATTATCTGAATAAATATTATAATCTGAAAAAGAGAGAACCTGACGAGCAAGTTGAATAATGTCGGATATATATCTTTTGGGCAATTGTTATATTTTTCTTTCTCATTGCAATTGTTGGATCGCTAAGCGCGATAGGGGTAAAGAAAACACCCCCTAAGTGAACCCCTGGTGTTTTTGAGGTTCGGGGGTGCCAGACCAGTTATACCTGGAATTATTATTTTTT